>CAUYTI010068988.1:0-17265 GCA_963575145.1 Galago senegalensis | reverse complement strand
CAGCAACCTCCAACTCCTGGGCTCAAGCGAGTCTCTTGCCTCCGCCTCCCAAGTAGCTGGGACCAGAGGCGCCCACCACAACACTTGGCTATTTTTTGGTTGCAGCCGTCATTGTTGTTTGGCGGGTCCGGGCTGGGGATTAGAACCCACCACCTTAGGTGTACGTGGCTGGCACCTTAGCTGGTTGAGCTATAGGCGCCGAGCCATAAATTCTTAATAGTTCCTATAATTAAGGTGATTCACTCAAACAGCTATATCAGAAATCCCGACAGCATATGCTTCATTCACATCTTTGAGCAACTTAAATCTCACTTTGTTTCAGTTTTCCTTGGGGAAAATGGTTTTATTCTAAATGCTTTTTAAAAGATGGAATATTTAACCTTACATAGCTGTTATATATTATATTTTCAACTTCCCACATGGCCAATTTTAGCTATCTGATATCACTACTGATGTTTCAGAACACGTCTTCAACTTGGGAGCAGGAAGGGTTTAGTTATGAAAGAACACTGAAACTCTGAATGAGTAGGAAAACCCAAATACATTATTTACCTATTATCTAATGTGCACAAAGTTATCTCATATGCACAGATGCAACAAAATTATTCAGTAATAACAACTGACATACTCCAACAGATTAAAGGAGCATTTTCATAAATGCTTTCCCTAGAAAGGGATTTTTAACAAGACACCTGTCAATGTGATATAGTTTCATTATAGATATCATAGCCTGAAAATAAACTATATGATATCTAAGATTGCCTTTTAAATGCCCTTTATATTATTAGAGAATATTTTAACTTGACTCAGCTAACCTTTCAGACTAAATAAAAAATAAGAAATTACAAGGATAATAAATCATTTTGCTTTAAGGATATTTAACAGGGTACCTGAAGAACCTAACTAACTTTTGTGATCTCTTAAATTTTCTATTACATAACTACTGTTTCATCTGATTCTTTTGTTTCTCTATATCCTGGCACCTACTTCTGTAAGAAAAAAACAGATGGAGCAAGTCCACATGGGAAATAGACACTTTAACTAAACAAAACCTAATACTGATACTAAACACATTATTCTAAGAAAAAAACAAAGGGTTCTAGAAGCCTGTTTTAGGTGCCACAGGATATTTTTGGTCACCCAAAGCTATCATTAACAAAGCTTTATGAGGCTCTGGAACCTAGGATAGAGCAGTTTGGCCTTGAATATCACAGAGAACTAGATAGTTCCACTACAGATTATGAAATACTTTAGGACAAATAAAGAACCACATAGGGATGAGATTAAATAGCAACATTTGCAAGGAAAAATAAAATACACCTAACTTGTTTTTTCCTACCCTTATTCTCCTAGTTAGCTGAAAAGTGAAATAACCAGAGTTTATAATATTCCAGACCAGAAAATTCTAATTTAAAGGTAGAAGATTATAGTTCCATATATAGGAAGGGTGCCAAAAATATGTATACACAGTTTAAAGAAAAAACCGTATAAAAATTGTAATACTCAAGCCACTTCTGCAATTATAAGAGACAACAAGATATGATATACAATGTACAAAATAACAAACTATGGTATATACTGAGTATTACAATTTTAACACATTCTTACCCTTCTTAAAATGTGTATACTTTTTTGGTACTCTGTATTTTTATGAAAACATTACTAAGGACACAAGAGATCTACTGATACTAAGTCAATTCACTAAATTTCTAACATGAAAAAATGAGCATACCATCTACCACTCACAAAAACATGTGCCTACCCTAATGGGCTAGAAACAAGGAAGAAATTGATCACATAAAAAGTCTAAGTCAAATTTTATAAAAGAACATTATTAGAGAAAAAGATAACATAAAAAACTTATAAATCAAAGATGGGTTTAATAAAATTAAAAATCTTTTATATTTTCACATAAGATAAACACCGAACGAAACATTTTCTTCAAGACACAGATCAAATAACAAATCATAAGAGAGTTTACTTAGGATGATCTTCCCTCTATTAGGATTTCACTATAACTCCTTTCTAAAGTATCTCATGTGGACAGTACTGGAAATAGGATATCAGATTAGAAGGCTTGCCAATTCTGAACCAATTAGTGATTTGTCTAATTTAGATTTTCACAGTAAATTATAGCCACTTGTTCCTGAAAGAGATTCCATTCATAAAAATTCTATTACCAAACAACAAAAAATTTTAGGGTTGAAAATAACTTATTACATAAAAGTTATTTTCTACTTGCTCTTGCTGTGTTTCTGTTTAAAGGCATACAGCATTTGCTTCCACTTTACTAAAAAGGCACCTAAATAGAGGTTTGCATCAGTCAAGAAACTGTGTCTTTGGCCAATATTTTAAAGTATGTAAGTCCATAATTGAGAGTAGCAAGAGAAAAAAAGCTGCTTCTCTACCCTGAGGACTTCTGTCCCATGAAAAGTCCAATTCTTAATTTGAGAACAGATATGAAGATGAGCAGAGAATATTTCTTTAGGAAAAGATTTAGATAAAATAACTAAGCAACACACTTGAAGGCTAAAATTACCCAATAAGAGGTGCCACTGTTGAGGAATGACTCTTTTTCTGGGTCACTTTTTTTATTGTGGCATGCCAAGTCAAATTTCAGTAGTTTCTATTTCTGTTTAAATCAGGAATACAAACTGAGTTGAGATACTCTAGTTAACAGAACTAAAGCAAAAGGAATAAGGCTTACCTTAAGGCTTTCCTTAGTGTCTCTATACAGGCTACTACAATCTTGGGGTTCTTATTGTCCAGGCCTTTCAAGAGCTCTTCTTGCACAGCCTCTCCTTTCTCAATCTCTATGTACATGAGACAAATCTCTATGCCTAGCTCCTTGGCTTTGGCTTTAGGTTGGTTGAACACTTTACTTACAACACCTGACACAACTTCGCCTGTGGTTCTATAATGCATATTATAAAGGGAGAAAAACACACTTTAGTAGAAGGAATTCAGAAAAGGTCATGCAGTAGTACTTTTAGAGATGTAATAAATGAGTGTTTAACTTTTTATATTCAAGAATGTTAAAAACACCATGCAAAAATAAAAGTTTAAGACATGTTGCATCATACTGTCACTTAATGTTTATAATGCAGAAAATTCAAACAAGTTAAAATTCCTTAAAATCCCACTACTCAGAAAAAACTACTTTCACCTTTTTGATATCCACCCTTCCAGATCTTTCTCTAAGCATGTGTGTATACATGTACACACACACACACAAGCACATATATGGATATAGAAATATATTTTATAAAAGTAGGATTATAGAGAGCTAGCTTGCTTTACAGTTTTTTTTAAGTCGTTTTAAACACTTCTTAGAACAAGGGAATTTCTTTGCAGAGGGGATGGATATGTACCTTTAAAAATGACTGCTTTTGACTTCTTGTCAATTACATTAACTTTATTGCTTTAAATCTCTTTTAGATTAAATTAAACCTGTTGTACTAAGAATTAGAGGAATTGAGTGCATTGGGGTTATATGCAGAATTTGTCAAAAAGCAGTTTCAGAAGAAAAATGACATGAAAATACAGCAATGGTTTCACTAAGGGCAAAGGGAATCCAGTGACGGTGGTTAACCAAACTGTCACATCAAAGATGACCTTTATTGGTGCAATCACAAGTATATTTTTTGTGTAACTAAGCCAAGGGTCTTGACTTTTTTTCTTTTTGGTGTACAGGATTCCTTTGATTGACATAAAAGCAAGAGTTAGAAAAATTAGGTCTTTGAGATATGGGAAAGTGAGATGAATGACCTCCGTCATCCATAAATCAAGTCAAACAATAATGTGAGTCACAGAGATCATCTAGTTAACATTACCTTCCCCAAGAGATAAAAATGTCTAACGAACATGGAGAGAAAGACATGATTCTAAGATCAACGAGCTAAGAACCCTTGTAAAAAATTGATCTTTTTGTAATGCCTAAGTATCTTCAGTGAAATGCTGGTAATTCCTTTACTGACCACCTCTCAGTTTTTTTAAAATTTGCTAAAGACTTTCCCCTCTACTTTAGAATAATTCCTGTACATAAAGCTCAAAAGGAAAACCACTTGCACATCAAACTTTACAGTAAAAAGCTCAAGATTTGATTTCTAATGTACTTCTCTTTATAGAGAACTCATGTACCATTCAGACTTCTGAAAATAGATCAAGACTGAATGAAAAATAAGTATCAAGGAATTATAAAAGAAAATATATTTTCTAAACTGCTATTAACTAAGGACAGTGATTTACAAGAATATATAAATTAATCTAGGTGGTACCAAACAGGAGTTTCTGCCAGAATAGTTGGAAAGAAACTACTTACTTTCCTGCTACATGGGCATTTTCAACATAAACAAGTGCAGCTTCTAATCCTTTCAACTGAACCACTGCATTGGAATCAGTGACAAATTTTTTGATCAATCCTAAAAACTTAGACCATTCCGGGCTCTTTTCATCTTTTATTTTCTGGAAGATCTTCAGGGCCTCTTCATACCCACTTAACCTTGCTTTCCACAGCTAAAAGAAAAATAAATTTTATAATATTATCATCTGCTCTTAATTTGAGGGAAGGGAGTAAAAATGAATACCCTATTACCAGGTAATTAAAATAAAGGATTCCATGACTAGAAACAAAAAAGGAACTTAAGAAATTCAGACAGTTTGGAAAAAAAGTCTAGCTAATAAACTTCTTACAAGTGTTTAATATATTGCTTGGAAGGTTCGCAAGTAAAAGAAAAAAAAATAAGTGTTTAATATTTATGATACTCTGCCAAGGCCACCAAAAATTTGTTAACAGGCCATCATAAATGTGCCTTACATTGTATCCAAGTATTAGTTATTACTTCTTCATAATATGGCATTAAAGATGTAATAATTCAAATATGAGCAATCATTCTGATGAAACTGCCCAATCTTCAAAATTTGCTGTTTTTTGGTTGTATTTGTGTAATCACTAGGCAACTTTATAGTAATCAATAACAGTTTTTTGAGACAGTTTCACTATGTCACCCTCAGTAGAGTGCAGCGGCATCACAACTCCCAGCAACCTCAAACTCTTAGGCTTACGTGATTTTCCTGCCTCAGACTCCCAAGTAGCTGGGACTACAGGTGCCCACCACAACACCCAGCTGTTTTTTTTTGTTGTTGCAGTTATCGTTGTTCTTTAGCTGGTCTAGGCCAGGTTTAAATCCACCAACTTTGGTGCATGTGGCTGGTGCCATAACCACTGTACTATGAGCACCAAGCCTTTTCTTTCCTGAGACAGTCTCAAACTGTCACCCTAGGTACAGTGCCGTAGCATCACAACTCACAGCAACCTCAAACTCTTGGGCTTAAGCAATTCTCTGGCCTCAGCCTCCCAAGTAGCTGGGACTACAGGTACTCGCCACAACACCCAGCTATTTTTGTTGTTGTTGTCATTGTTGTTTTAGCTGGCCTGGGCCAGGTTTGAACCTGCCAGCCTCTGTATATATGGCCAGTGCCCTACCCATTAAGCTGTGGGCACTGTCCAACAATTTTTTTTTTTTGAGACAGAGTCTCAAATTGTCACCCTGGGTAGAGTTCTGTGGCATCACAATTCACAGCAACCTCAAACGCTTGGGCTTAAGCTATTCTTTTGCCTCAGCCTCCCAAGTAGCTGGGACTACAGGCACCCACCACAATGCCCAGCTATATTTTGTTGTTGCAGTTGTCATTGTTTAGCAGGCCCAGGACAGGTTCAAACCCGCCAGCCGTGGTGTATGTGGCCAGTGCCCTGCCCTCTGAGCTATGGCAGCTGCCCAACAATTTTTTTTTTAAGAGACAGGGTCTTGTCTTAGTGCCCAGGTTGAACTTGAACTCCTGGTCTCAAGCAATCCTGCTGCCTCAGCCTCCCAAGTAACTAGAACTACAGCATAATCTACAGCACCTGGCTAAAAACTTACTAATTTTAACTGGTAGGTTTCAGACATCTTTACTAAGTATTCTTTTTTCATTAACTTATTTAACAGCCTTGGTCATTGGCTCAGCGCATATAGCTCAACCGGCTAAGGCGCCAGCCATGTACACCTAAGGTGGTGGGTTCGAATCCCCAGCCCGGACCCGCCAAACAACAATGATGGCTGCAACCAAAAAATAGCCGGGCGTTGTGGCGGGAGCCTGTGGTCCCAGCTACTTGGGAGGTGGAGGCAGGAGACTCGCTTGAGCCCAGGAGTTGGAGGTTGCTGTGAGCTGTAATGCCATGGCACTCTACCCAGGGGGACAGCTTGAGGCTCTGTCTCAAAAAAAAAAAAAAAATCATACGTATTCACCATATTGAAATGCACTTCTCAAAATTATCAGTGCTCCTAGGAACGTCGTAGGGATGCAGGAGATAGCTGTAGATGAAGCGGCTTCAAGTCTCCAAATTGTGCACAGAGAAGAAATGACAAGCAATGTGACCTTTTTTCTTCACGTTTCAGTTTTCAAATGCCAACTTGTCTGGCACGTGGTGAATACTCAATGCACATTGGTTAATTAAATTGCCTAATTGGATTTGGCGGAATAATCTCCACACTCTTGCAGAAGCAGACAGGGTAACATTGTTAATAATCCCAATTTCCATTTGAAAGTGCTTTTCCTATTTAAAAAGAGTATGGTACATCTTCAATTTCTTTATTACGTGAATGAAAAAAGGGACAACATTGAGAAATGAAGTGTCAGCCTAGAAATTTCCAAAATGCTGAGAAATAGGTGTACGTCGATGACAGTTTTGTAGCTTTGAGATGACCTTCTATAGCTCATTCCCTAATATTTTGTCACTTACACAAACCATCTAACCATTAAATCTATGCAGCCATTCTTCATATCCACAGTGGGAAGTGTGAACAGCCTAGCCGCAGTTTACTGCCCTCGTCTTCCTTGTTAGATGAAGGCATCCCCTCCCTAGACCACATTCCCGTGACTCTGAGGAGTGGCTGGTCCCTCACCCTGGTGCTAGGGTGAGTTTGATTGGTACCATGATAATTCCATTTCTTGACTCAACTCTGATTAATAGGGTATGAGGGGAATTCTGCTACAGATTCCTAGAAAAGAATTTCTCTCTCTCTCTCCTAAGGGACAACCACAGAAAGAATATTGTCAGGTCTGTGTAGAGCACCTGGGACTGTCGCCCTCTAGCTGTCACCTGGGAGCGGAAACCATCACCAACCACAGGGAAGACACAGGCCCAGTGCCCTTGTCTTTGTTCAGCTACTGAATCAACACACACAGGGCCACACCTGATCTATAGGCTGCTAAAGTACATAACAAACCTCCTGTTTTGTAAGCCTGCTGACCTGCTGAGTCTGGATTGTCTTTCTTTCTTTTCTTTTTTTTTGGCCAGGGCCGGGTTTGAACCTGCCACCTCTGGTATATGGGGCCCGGCACCCTACTCCTTTGAGCCACCGGAGCCGACCTGAGTCTGGATTTTCTACACTGCAAAGCAGTTAACTGACACAACATCTCTGTTAATGGTGTGCGGTTGCTGTATTTTATGGCAGCTTTTGTCATGTATTCAGGACAGTCTTTCTACCTGCAGGGGACTGAATTCCTGGAGGGTAGGGACAGTGCTTTCTTCTTTTATGTCAGAATCAGGTATAATGATTGGCACAGGGCAAGGCGTATAATTGCTGATTGAATTGTATTCCTGGGATAGTTTTCAATATTCTCATAGACATCTTAATCAGCATGGATGCTTCTCAGTATTGATTTTACAAAGCAAAGAAAATAGTGTTATGGAGACTTTCAGGAACACAGGGAATGCAGAATGAGTTACAGTCAAATAGAAGAGATATATGTGTGCAATATTGTCTATAAGGACTGCAAACTGTGGTATGGTGCATAGTTGTAATTGATTTATTTGAATAATGTATATAAGGAGGAGATTATTTTTCTTATATGTCAAGACATCCAGAGATTTCTGGTTTTATTTCAGCAGCTCAATATAATCCAAGTGAATGCCTTTTCATGTTCCTCATAGCTGAAAATGGCTGCTAATGCTCCGGCAATCACTTCTTTATTGAAGGAAAGAAGAATATAAAAGAAGCAGTAGCAGTCATGTCTTCTCCTTTCTTAGGACAGCAGAAACATTTTAAGAACTATCACCATTCTTGAAAATTATGATATATTTCTTGGGGCAGAATGGGATCACATGACCACCCCAGGTGCAAGAGAGAATGGGACAATGTGAAGCAAAATTGGTCATCACTTGAGCTAAGCCCATGATGCCCAGAAGAAAATATAGGTTCTGTAAAGCTAATAAGATAGTAGGGGAGGGATACTGAGAGAGGCAGTTGATAGAGTCTTCTATATTTGATGGGCAATGTGCTATGAAGCCTTGGTGAAGGAAGAAAGAGTTAATTTCGTTTGGCAAAAATCATTGAATAGGAAAGCCTTAATCTGACCTGCAGGGTAAATTTCATTACTTTATGTGTGAGTTGTTGGTGTAGACCTATGGACAGGTTCATTTCCAGAACTCCACAATAAAGCAAATAGCTCAATAAAGTGAGACACACAATGTTTTTTCTTTCACAGTTCTTATAAAAGTTATGCTTACACTATATAATAATCTGTTAAGTGTGTAATAGCATTATGTCTGAAAATGTACATAATTTAAAAATTAAAAAATGCTAAGTATCAGCTGGGGTTTCAGCAAGTCATAAGCTTTTTTGCTGGTATGAGGATCTTGCCTCAAAATTGATGGCCACTGATTGATCAGGGTGGTGGCTGCTGAAGGTTGGGGTGGCTATGGCAATTTCTTAAAGTAACAGTAAATTTGCTGCATCAAGCAAGTTCTCCTTCCTGCGATAGCATCATGTGATGCTATGAGAGAGCATTTTACCCACAGTAGAACTTCTTTAAAAACAGGAGTCAAGGCTCGGCGCCTGTGGCTCAAGTGGCTAAGGCACCAGCCACGTACACCTGAGCTAGCGGGTTCTAATCCAGCCCCGGCCACCAAACAACAATGATGGCTGCAACCAAAAAATAGCCAGGCATTGTGGCGGGCGCCTGTAGTCCCAGCTACTTGGGAGGCAGAGACAGGAGACTCACTTGAGCCCAGGAGTTGGAGGTTGCTGTGAGCTGTGATGCCACAGCACTCTACCCAGGGGGACAGCTTGAGGCTCTGTCTCAAAAAAACAAAACAAAACAAAACAAAACAAAACAGGAGTCAGCCTTCTCAAACCCTATCACTGCTTTATCAATTAATTTTATAGTATAATATTCTAAGTTCCTTGTTGTCATTTCAATAATTGTCATACCACCTCCATCAGGATTAGATTCCATTTCAAGAAGCCATTTTCTTTGCTCATCCATAAGAAGCAACTCCTTGTCCATTCAAGTTTTAGCATGAGGTTGCAGCAATTCAGTCACGTCAAGTTCCACTTCTAATTCTAATTCTCTTGCTGTTTCTGCCAAATTTCCAGGTCCCTCCTCCATGTCTTGAACCTCCCTAAGTTATCTCTGAGGGTTGCAATCAACTTTTTCCAAACTCCTGTTAAGGTTGATATTTTGACCCTCCCATGAATCACGAATGCTTTTAATGGCATTTGGGATGGTGATTCTTTGCCAGAGGTTTTCAACTTAGTTTGCCCAGATCCTTCATAGGAATCAATATCTATGGCAGCTGTAGACTTAAATAATAAGTCTTGAAAGTTGAAATTATTCCTTAATCCATGGGCTGCAGAGTGCATGTCATGTTAGCAGACATGATAACAGTACTAATCTCCTTCCACATAGCCAGTAGAGCTCCTGGGTGACCAGATGTATTGTTAATGAGCAGGAATGTTTCTAAAGGAATCATTTTTCTATGAGTAATAGGTCTCAACAGTGGGCTTAAAAGAATAACTATACCACACTGCAATCAGATGTGCTATCATCCAGGTTTTGTTGTTCCATCCATAGAGCACGGTGCAGGGTAGATTACTGATAATTCTTTTTTTTTTTTTTTTTGAGACAGAGTTTCACTTTGTCACCCTCAGTAGAATGCCATGGTGTCATAGCTCACCACAACCTCAAACTCTTGGGATCGAGTGATTCTTCTTGCCTTAGCTTCCTGAGCAGCTAGGACCACAGGTGCCTGCCACAACACCTAGTTATTTTTAGAGATAAGGCCTCTCTCTGGCTCAGGCTAGTCTTGAACCTGTGAGCTCAGGCCATACACCTGCCTCGACCTCCCAGAGTGCTGGGATTTCAGGCGTGAGCTACCATCCCCTGCCGATTGGGCATAATTCTTCAGGGTCCCGGAATTTTTGGATTAGTAAATGACCGTTGGCCTCAATGTCATCAGCTTCATTAGTCCCTAATAGATAATCAACCTGCCCTTAGAAGTTTTGAAGCAACCCCTTGACTTCTCCTGTCTCACTATGAAGGTCCAGGATGGCATGTTTTTCCAATATAAAGCTATTTTTTCTACAATGAAAATCTGTGTTTAGTGTAGTCACCATCATCAATGATCTCAGATCTGGATAACTTGCTGCAGTGTCTGGACCAGCCCTTCCTGCTGCATCTTCTATTTTCACACCGTGGAGGTAGCTTCTTTCTTTGAATGTTATGAACTCCTCTAGCTTCAGAGTCTTCCTCTGTAACTTCTTCACGTTTCTCAGTCTTCAGAGAATTGAATGAAGTTAAGACCAAAATCCGAATTAGGCTTTGGCTTGAGGGAATGTTGTGACTGGTTTAACCTTCCCTCCAGACCATCAATACTTTCTTCATATCAGCAGCAAGGCTGCTTTGCTTTCTTATCGTTCTTGTGGTCATTGGGGTGGCACTTCTGATTTCATTCAAGAACTTTTCCTTTGCATTCACAACTTGGCTAATTGTTTGGCACAAGAGCATTCAGCTGCGAGAGCGTTCAGCCTATCTTGGCTTTCAACATGCCTTTATTACTAGGCTTAGTTATTTCTAATTACTGATTTAAATTGAGAGACATGACTTTTTCCTTCTCTTGGACACTTAGAAGTCATTGTATGTTATCAATTTGCTTAATTTGGTGTGTCTTATGGAGGTTTGAGGAGTGGGGGAGAGATGGAAGGACAGCTATCAGGACACGTACACTATTAAGTTTGGCATTTTCTATGGACATGGGGTGTCTGGAGCCCCCAAACAATTATAGTAGTAACATCAGTGGTCGCTGATACAGATCACCATAACAGATACAATCATGAAAAACTAGAAATATTGCCAGAATTACCAAAACATGGCACAGGGACATGAAGAGAGCACAGGTTGTTGAAAAAAAAATGACACCAATAGACTTTCTTAGCCCAGGGTTGCTCCTACCTTCCATTCGCAAAAGACACACTATCTGTGACATGCAACAAAATAGGGTATTCATGTATTAGTTTCTTATTGCTGCTGTAACAAATTCCAAGAAATTAGTGGATTAGAACAGTGTAACTTTCTTATTGTTGCAGTTATGAAAATTGAAAGTCTGGCACAGATCTCATTGGGCTAAATAAAATCAAGGTGTCTAAAGGGTTTTGCTTCTTTCTGGACATGACAGGGACAAATCCATTTCCTTGTTTTTTCTTTGACTCTCAGCCACTTCCATCTGCAGAATTTGCAACTTCTAGCCAAATTCCTCTCATGCTGCCATCTCTGTGTCCTCTGTTTTCTGCATCTTGTAAGGATTTATAAGGACACTTGGGATTACATTGAGAGAACATGGGTAATCCAGGATAATCCCAGGATAATCTCCCCATCTCAAGGCCAGTTGGTTAGCAACCTTAATTCCACTCACAACTTAATTCTCTTTTGCCTCATAAGGTAACATAATCACAGGTTTCAGGGATTAGGACATGGACATCTTTGGGGGCCATTATTGTGTCTTTTCTAAGTCTCTGAGCTTTGGTGCATGAAGTGGGGAGGGAATGAGACAAAGGGGAATCAAGTTGCCAGAATCATTTTCCCGGAAGATTGTCATGTAGAATAAGATTGCTCTCTTCAGGACAAACACGGAACTAAATGGTGCAGTTTAAAATCGTTACTGGCAGATGAAGTGTGGAGTTATTTTTGAGGTGAGAAACTCTGACTAAACTAAGATCAGTTCCTTTATTTCTCAAAATCCTAGCATTGGGGACATAACTCACTGCTAGTGACCCACTGTATGAAAATGAATTAATATTACAAATAAATCAGGGGCACATTTATTACAAATAAATGAGATTTGCATTACAAAGAGCTTCACCTTAGGATTTAAATGAGTTCCACCGACTTACTGCAGTATAAATCAGCCCATGCCAATTGTGCTTTTGGCCTCAAAGTTAACTTGCCACCAGCTCTGTGCAGAGTCCCGAGGACATAGGATATGTGTAAACTAACTCAGCTTCTACCCAATATGACAGCGGAGAAAATAAGCAAATAATCTTACAATCAAACACCAGTCTTATCTATGACAAGAGCTATCAGGAGAGGCAGATGGTTGCCTGCAATTGTAGGATGAGAGAATGTGTCCCCGTCAGGTCAGGTTAGGGGAGGCTTCTATGATTCCTGCAGCTTGTGCAAAAGCCCTGTGGCAGAGATACCACAGTGAACAGCAGGAACCAAAATAAGGTCTTTGTGGATGAGGCACATAGCAAGCTGGGGCTGGGCTGGGGTTCTGGGGGTGGAGAGAGGCAGGCATGAGACCATGCTGAGCATTGTGGGGTCTGCCAAGTGACAGTACCTTTATTAAAGAGTCCATAGCTCACTGAGAAAGTTTTGATACATATGTTAAAGGAAGATGCTGAAACTGTTGGAGCGTGTAGATATCATGATTTGATTTGTGGCTAAAAATCAATTCAGCTAGAGTATGGGAAGCACACTAGAGTGGAGTTCAGAGCCTACACTTCCCCTGCACTCTGTAGGGAAAGAATCAGTCATTGTGCTGAAGGATTAGCAGCCGCAGTCAGCAGTGCTGTTTGTGGTGCGGCAGTGCTAGTTAGCACGAAAGGGCAGCTAACCTGGCCCAGAGGTTCTGCCCTTCTAGGCCTTGTCCTAAGTGTAGGGTGACCAGACATCCTGATTTTGGTGGGACAGTCCTGAGGCGTTTTAAAAAAGTCCCGATTTTTGGAAAGAATGCACGAAGGGGCTGGAGAACAAGAAGGGAATATACGGTTTTTGGCTGCCATATGGCTATTTCGCCAGAATATGAGTTTTATATTATTTTTGTTAATTTTATAATGTTAAACTATAATAAATAATTGCTGAGAAGTGATTATCGAGAACTGCTTATCAAAGTTTGCCTTGTTGTCAGGCCCTGCCCAGCACCGTCCCCTGTCTCCGCCCCTGTCCTGCCCCCCGACCCCAGGTTGTCCCGCCTTACAGATGTTAGAATCTGGTCACCCTACCTAAGTGCTCCATGTGCAGGATCCTAGTTGGCTCTCACAGTAGCCCTGTAAGGTAGATAATAATATTACCCCCATTTTCCAGATAAGGAAACTGGCACAGAGAGAAGTAACTGGGCTTGGTTGCTGCGCTGCCAGTATGAAAACTCTGGGGTCAGCGTTTGAGTCGAGCAGACTGACCCTGGAACTGCTGTTGATACAGAGGATGGCTACCAAGTGGCTGTGGCATCCCCAAATGATGCTTTTTTTAAAAAAAAATTTGTTCTTAAAGGAAGACATTTTATTTAATATTACTGAAAAAAAACAAACTCTGATTAGGTATGTGAGTATGAAAATAATGCACACAAAAAGCTGTAGACTCAGGCGCTGGAAGTTAAATGCCTTCCAGGTCCAAGTAAATGAGGGCCCAGTGGCCAGATGCCAAAGACAACAGGAGAGTGACTGCCTGAACCGTGCAGGATGTGGTCCTCGTATTAACAAGTGCTCTGATTTTTAAAGAGATGCTGGAAACCTTGATTTTGATTCAAAATTTTCCTTCTCTTGTATGTTGGTGATTACTTTAACTGAGGTTTTAACACTGGGCAGGTCAACACTGAGAGAAAAGAGGTTCAGGAACAGGACATTAAGAACCACTATAAACTGGAGACAATCTTATCTGATTGGGATTTGAGCTGCAGTGACTTGTTCCAGAGGACTGGTCTGTATGCTGTGCTTCTGGCTTGCTGGGGCTCCTGCTTGATGGTGCTGAGTGTTTTCAACAATCTTCCTAATTCCAGGCCATAGAGACCAGTTCTGCTTGAGACATGAACTTCACATCTGAGCCCAGGGACACGGAAGAATGAACTTGCATAACTGATCATAAGGCATAGCTCGCAAAGCCTCCCAGCGTATTAAGAGCATTATCAGCCTAAGACGGATGGCTGCCTTTCCACCCACCACTAATGTCTCAGCTCCATGAGGATTTTAAACCACAGCTTTGAATTACAAATTTAGGAAGAAAGCCAACAATAGGGCAAAAGTCGGTAT
Organism: Galago senegalensis; assembly: GCA_963575145.1. Taxonomy (NCBI): domain Eukaryota; kingdom Metazoa; phylum Chordata; class Mammalia; order Primates; family Galagidae; genus Galago; species Galago senegalensis. Next base: position 2,920 of record CAUYTI010068988.1, on the reverse strand, counting down.
AAACCCTTCTCCCGAGAAAGGCTGGAGGTCACGATCCGCTAACGGTGCGTGGACACAATTTCCATTAGGCTAATGAGATCTGTGTGTGCACACCGAGTTCATGGACAGACAAGCTGCCTGCATATTGGGCCAGGAGGTCAGGACCATTTTAATGTTTCATGTGATGACTTGCAATCCTAAATAAACTCATAAAGTCTGTTTGGCAACATAATGAAAAGAAAACCGGGTTCTACTTGAAGAGACTTAGAATTTCTACGAGCAGAAACTGAGTCTTTCTTAACCTCCAGATAGTACCTTAATCTTCCTCTCCCAAATACTAACATTTTTTAAGAAAAACAATGACAACCAAAAAGACACTTTTTCACAGTGGTGGGACTGAGCCCAACGACCAGGGTCTTTTTAGTGAATTGAAATCATGAACCCACATGCACAAGAAGTGTTTTCATCAAAGCAAAGGACTTTCCTTAGATTAGAAGAGAGCAACGTGCCTTTTCTTTGCCAGGTAATAAGGCTCTTTGTTTTGTGTGTATTTAGTGGTGGTGATGAAAACCCCAACACAATAGAAAAAACCCAAACACCCTGTTTCTGCAAGTGCAAACTTCCCAAGAGAAGACGTGAACTGAGTTTATTTATCAGTGTCTACCGATCCACCGGAACAGTACAGAATTTGGCATTTAAGTAGACTCAAATACTTCTTGTTGTCACTCTAGAGGTTGGCAAATTTTCTCTGTCAAGAACCAACTAGTCAAAGTTTTAGCCTTTGAGGGCCATATTGGTCGCTGTAGCAATTACCTGAATCTGCCATTAGAGGGGGCAAGCGTGCATAAACAAAGTGAAGGTGTTTCACTAAAAGGTGCAGTGTTTCCAAAAAAACCCAAAAAACTTTGTTTACAAAATCAGGTAGCAAATCAGAGTTTGCTCCAAGACTATGCTATGCTGTTTCCCATTTTGTTCCATGAAGTTAAGGGTGATTTGTTGTGCAGTGACAGATAACCGGAATGGTAAAGAATTATTCTCTTTTAAATAACACATCTACTATCGGGTTGCCAAGTTCACATGGGCACATCCTGTTTCTGTTTTGTGAACCAATGTCTATCCATGTCTTAATGCACTGCGAGGCATAAAATGTGTTGATTGTTCTCCCACACATCCATGCCATTTGTATTCTAATTTCAAGATTTAAGAATTTCTAGATGTCTTGATATTTTTCAAAATTGATGCCATGTAGCAAACTGATCATAAACTTAGACATCCATCACTTGCATCCTGGGGCTTCTTTAGCCAAATATGTTAAATAAATCCTGTCCTCTGCCTGTGCTAATATGCTACCAGTAAAATGAAACTGTTACACCAGGTTAGTCTTTCCCAAGACAGAGGACACGCACCCCTGTAGCAATGCTGAGTGATTTTAGGTGGCACCAGACACAACATTAAATAGCATTAAATTACATATTTCCATTTCGATTCTCTTTTTTTTATTATATGAAGGAGAGAGTCTATTTGGTGCTAGTAAGTTTTCAATATTTTTCAGAGAGAGAGCCAAACTCAGGTTCAGGAGACTCAGAAGAAAAGACCAGTTGGGGTTTTATAGCATTAATTTTCATTGTATTTATTTTCTAAGTTACTTCCTATCATGGCTAGTGATACTGGATTGCTATTCACAGTAAAATGTGATATTCTTGTTTCAAAACATCATATGTCACTGAGCATCAAACAAAAATAAAATACAGATTAAAGAAATTTTCATATGAGGCAAATTTGTATATATGAGAATGGAAGAGCAGCAATCTGTAACTTAATGGAAACACTTTTAAGATTGTATTCTTATGAATTGTAAACTCTGCTTTAAGTGAAGCCATGAAGCCATTGCCAGAACAGAGACTAAATTACCATTCATTATCAGAAGGAACTTGAGATTACTCCTACGCATACTTGAAATTTCCAACACCTCCCAGGCAGTCGAAGTTAGTGGAAGTGACTTGTGTTCAAAAGCTCCAAAAGTAAGGTTTTAAAATTTTCCTCTGGGTTACAAATAGTGCTTGGTAATCAACAGCTTTCAGTTATAGCTCCTGAAATTGCAAATCAATGTTCTCTGCTCACTGCTTCCATAAATAAATGTATTTAAAACAAAAAACAACTGACTTCAGATTTTAAAATGGTAGCATAGAAACAAGCTGGCTTTACTCCCTTACTCCCACAGAAACCAAAACCAAATATATGGTGTCGAGATTACCACCGAAAATATCCCAGAATTCAAATATGAAGATGAGGCAGTTCTAGGGGTCACAGAGACATGGAAAAGCCTTGAGCAGACATTAAGAGAATTGGACTTCCACATTTGGAGTACTCCCAACCTGCATTCTTCTCGACACCAGATGTGTGGAAAAATCCCCCCCAAACTCTCCCCCCCAACTCATTGTTTCTACATTGGACAGAAGTGAAATCAAAGTAATAATCAGGTTCCCCATCATCTTTGGCCCCCTGACCGGAGACCTGGCCGTGCCTTAACCCACAGGAAGCACTGCAAGAGTTGGAAGGGAGATAAATCCCAGAGGATAGGCAGAAACAAAGAGGGGAGGCAGGATCACTGCCCCAGCCCTAGAAACTCTGTTCTGCTTTGGAAGGAGATGATAAATCAGAGTGGGGGCTCCACAGCATTACAGGCTAGGAGGTTTGTCCCACATGTCGCCCCTTAGCTAGCCTTCCCACATTGCTGGGATATCCCCTTCATGACCTCCCCCATGTGGGAAGGGTGAGACTCTGATCTTTGATTGTTTCTTTTTTTTTTTTTTTTTTGAGACAGAGCCTCGAGCTGTCCCCCTGGGTAGAGTGCAGTGGCATTACAGCTCACAGCAACCTCCAACTCCTGGGCTCAAGCGAGTCTCCTGCCTCCGCCTCCCAAGTAGCTGGGACCACAGGC
>CAUYTI010068987.1:0-10306 GCA_963575145.1 Galago senegalensis | reverse complement strand
TTTGAGACAGAGCCTCAAGCTGTCCCCCTGGGTAGAGTGCCATGGCATCATGCTCACAGCAACCTCCAACTCCTGGGCTCAAGCGAGTCTCCTGCCTCAGCCTCCCAAGTAGCTGGGACCACAGGCACCCGCCACAATGCCTGGCCATTTTTTGGTTGCAGCCATCATTGTTGTTTGGCGGGCTCGGGCTGGGGATTCGAACCCACCACCTTAGGTGTATGTGGCTGGTGCCTTAGCCGCTTGAGCCACAGGCGCCGAGCCAGAATTCAGTTCTTTATAGACCAGTAGGTATATAACAATAGCACCTCTTGCTAACTTTAGGAAACTATTACTGTCCAAACCTCCTTCATTCATGACATACACACACTGGCTCTTCTAATTACTGGATGTGTTTATCAGCTACATCTTTATTAAGAAAAGAAAAAAAAAAGGAGTACGTTTTGTGTTTGTCTGCATAAGTCTTTCCCCCTCATTCCAGGAAGGCTGCTATTAGCAGCCAGGGCGATATTGAAAGGGGCTTAGAAAGAACAATTCAAGATGTGTGAAGTATGTGTAGGAACTGAGTTTAATTATATCCCTCTGCTGAGAGAAGGGGAAGAGCTCACAGTGACACTTTTCAGCTGCTCATATCAAACTCCCAGCAAACAAACACTTGGAAGGCAACTGCAAAGGGCAGAAATTCTGCTCTGGGCAAACCTGCTCAAGTTCAAGTCTGAAACTGGCTAAGACTACTTATTGCACATAGTTTCGAAGCCTTGTTTGTGGTATAGCTACGTCAGTAAAACTTGATTGTTTGTGGTTAATTAGCTTAACCCATTAAATTACTGAGTTGTTTAATAAGCCACAGTTTGGTTAATATTTTGGCAGCAAATCAAAAAGTTTACCCTATGTATCTATTATCTGGATTTCTCATCGTTCCATTTAAAATGAAGTGTATTTTCCCACAAAACCTCCAGCTATTCCAAATATGAGATTTATTTCAGAACTCTTAATTCCCTGTTTGCTTTACTCAGGAAGTCACTGTGTTCATTACCTTGGGAGGGGGGCATTTTTCAGTGAATGCAGCTGAGTGTTCATTCCAAGGGCTTATGCTTAGGATCTGGCATTTCCCTGGGAATTACGGACCTTTTGCTACAGCCCTAAAAGCAGACAAAGCATTGTTTTCTAGGTGCAAATCACTTGGTTTGTATGCCCTGGCACTGAAAGGGGCGAGGGGAGCTCTCAAGGTCTCATTTCTGAGCTTCTAAGGATTTTTGTTTTGCTTTCAGGGACCCCTGTCTCCCAGCTCAGGCTAACGTGAGGTGGCTCTCTCCTGCTGCTTTAGCCTCTCAACTTTCATAAAAGAGAGGTAGACAGACAGCCATGATTGTTATTAATATTATAAAGATGTCTTGAAGCAGCCGTTATTAGTATCATAAATATGTCTTTTTTTTATTGAATAGTAACTGTGTACATTAATGTACTGCTGGGGTACAGTGTGGTGTTTTCACAAACAATTCGAAACACTTCCATCAAACTGGTTAACATAGCCTTCACGTAATTTTCTTAGTTATTGTGTTAAAATGTTCATATTCTATTCATAGAAGGATTCACTTGTACCCTTGTAAGATGAACTACAGAAGTGAACCCTCGAATCCCCCTCCCTCCACCCATTCCCCCCGCCCTCTCCCTTCCCCGTATCCTTAGGTTGTTATTAGGTTATAGCTTTCATATAAAAGGTATAAATAAATATGTCTTAAAGCATTATAAATGTGCTTTAAACCTGTTGCTAGAATGGGAGTCTTTTTTTTTTTTTGAGACAGAACCTCAAGCTGTCCCCTGGGTAGAGTGCCGTGGCATCACAGCTCACAGCAACCTCCAACTCCTGGGCTCAAGGGAGTCTCCTGCCTCAGCCTCCCAAGTAGCTGGGACAACAGGCGCCTGCCACAACGCCTGGCTATTTTTTGGTTGCAGTCGTCATTGTTGTTTGGTGGGCCCAGGCTGGATTCCAACCTACCACCTTAGGTGTATGTGGCTGGCACCTTAGCCACTTGAGCCACAGGCGCCGAGCCTAGAATAGGAGTCTTCAATGACCTTTCCAGATGTTACTTTTGCTAATGCTTCTTTCCTACTTCCCAGATTTCCTTGTTGGTAGAAGAAGCCCCCAAAGAAACAGTCTGGCTTTTCTCTGCCCTAAGGAACCAACCTAATGGGGGAATTTGGAAGGAGAAACTGGGTATGTATAGGATAGACTCCTCTGCCTTCACGTGGGAGAAGCTTTGCCGTTCTTCTCTGCCTCCCCAGAGCCCTTGGTGGACAGGCTTTCTCTGGCCCAGGGCTGCCCGGCACTGTGTGGATTCATTACTTGTCTCTTTGTCTATTCACTCACACATAGAGGTCACATTTTCCAAAGTCGGCCTTATAAAATGAAAGTGATAGCTGTGTCCCTCATCTACAATAGAGTCGTGTTATTTTTCAATTGATTCAGAAGGTGACTGGTAAAAATAGGTGTCAATTACCACCAAACTACCAAAGCCCAACCAAGAAAAGCTGTATTTAATAAAGCCATTCACTCAGCCTTTTTTTTTTTTTTTTGAGACAGAGCCTCAAGCTGTCCCCCTGGGTAGAGGGCGATGGCATTACAGCTCACAGCAACCTCCAACTCCTGGGCTCAAGCAAGTCTCTTGCCTCTGCCTCCCAAGTAGCTGGGACCACAGGCACCCGCCACAACACCTGGCTATTTTTTGGTTGCATCCGTCATTGTTGTTTGGCGGGCCCGGGCTGGGGATTCGAACCCACCACCTTAGGTGTACGTGGCTGGCGCCTTAGCCGGTTGAGCTATAGGCGCCGAGCCCACTCAGCCTTTAAGGTTGTTAAAGTTCTAGCTTAGCCTCAGGTTATGTTGACAATACAGGTGTATATCCAGAGCATGTGAATGCTGGCTCTTTCAGAAGTCCCTTCACTGAGTCAAGCATTAATATTGACTTTTTACTGGACTTCACTATGAAAAAAAAAGGGCTATATAAATAACGTATGTATCTCCTGACTCCTGATGGCAATGTTGTCTATTATGTGTCTGTTACTCAATACTCCTCTTGTTTATTCCATGGGTAAATTTACTTCAGAATTTAGAAGCAGGAGAATATTGTCCTCACTCAAAAATTGGCAGGTTAACTCAAAAAGGTAAAGATAGAACAGAACTTATCCTATTTTTCTCTTTTGACATCGCTATCAGGAAATTCCTGTTCCTGTGCCGTATTCAGGTATAGTAACTATAATAGCCGAAATAAACAGCATTCTTGCTTCATTCTTTTCATAGCTTTACTTCTAATTTCCATTCAAATAATATGCACACTTCAGTTTTACAACCCACCCCAAATTCTTTAAAGTATCAATCAAACACTGTTGAAATAAATTACAGAAAAATAAAAGCAAGGGACTTGTTTTTTCTGGTTTCCAATCCTAAGTGTAAGGAGCTAGACATCAGCATTTCTGGATTCATACCAACAAAAACAGCTGAACAAACTGAAAATCAATAACTCTCCTTAGATCCCCCACGGAATTAAGGTCATATGGCAATAGACGTAGATACACAAGTTGCTGGAGCAGAAATCCAAGAGTAGAATCCAAAAACCAGTGCTGGAGTGGGAAAACTTAATCTGTAATTAATGAATTGCTGGGGGCTCAGTAGTAAGAAATCTGAGAGTTAAAATCTCCAGGGGACTCAGTCATAGGGGTCCTGCACACTTTGTGAGCTTAACCTCCAAGAGCCCTTCTGGCTGCTCAGAGTAAAGACTGGAAATAATGCCCTCATGCCTCTGGTAGGAGGAGGAAAAGATATTCATTTGGAAATTGGCCCAGATAATTCCATTCTTCTTCTAACAATGTCTTTCCTCAAAAGAAACTATTTTACCAGAGCCTTACTGACTAGGGTTTTCCCAGAACCTAATCAATGTAGGGAAAGGAAATACCCAACTCCAGCCCACTCCAGCTTTCCTGTCTCATCTAAAGGGAGAGAAAACCCAAAATAAAACTGAGAAGCACCAGTAAAGGTCATAGCCCAGGGGCACTAGCTCACCAGAAGATTGAACTCTACTCATGGAACTGTTGGACAGTTCTCCAACACCTTATCAATAGTGTTCTTGTATTGTAACGGGTTGTAAGCCCCAGACTTTATTTAAGAAGAAGTCTCTAAGGAAACCCAAAGACAACAGCAAAGGCAAAAATCAGGATACAGAGAAAATTCCAGCCTCTAGCCTCTGACACTCACGATTACAGTGAATGATAAACATGATAATGATAAACATATCCTAACCCCTACCCAGATTAAAACAAAACTTGACACTAAAGATGTACCTCAATTCCTTTTACCTGGTACACTATCCCCAGCTGTCAACAAAAAGCAGGTTAAAGAGACAGAACAAACATCAGCACCAAACTCAGATATAGCAGAGAGACATTAGAATTATCAGAGCAGGAATTTAAAACAATGATTTTTAACAGTCTAGGGACCCTAAAGATAAAAGTAGATAAATTGAAAGAATAGATAGTTAATGTAAATAGAGAGATGGAAACTCAAAGGAAGAATCAAAATGAAATGATAGAAATCAAAGACACTGTAATGGGCCCATAACAGCCTTATAGGCCGATCAATAGACTGAGCATGGCTAAGTGTCAATAGAAACTTCTAAAATGGAAAGGCAAAGGGAAAAGTGAAAAATAAATGAAAAACCAGAATAGAATATCCAAGAATTGTGGGACAATTACAAAAGTCACATAACATATATTTCATGGGAATAAAAGGATAAAAAGAGAGAAAGAAGAAATATTTGAAGCAATAATGAATGAGATTTTCCAAAATTAATGATAGACTCTACACAACAAATCTGGGGAAGTTCAGAGAACAGCAATCTGGATAAACACTGAAAAAGCAACATTAGGTATATCATATCCAATCTACAGAAAAGCAAAGACAAAAAGAAAATTCTGAAAGATGCCAGAAGTGGAAAATCCTTACTAGAAAGGAGAAAGTTAAGGATCACATTGGACTTCTCTTTAAGAACCACACGAGCAAGAAGAGAGTGGACTGAGGTAATGGAAATATCAAAGCAAAAATACCACCAACCTAGAATTCCATCTCTAACAAAATTATCCTTCAAAAGTAAAGCAGGCCTTGATTCATGCCCCTTCCAGCACAGGCAGGGTGCTGAAGGCCCAGAGTCACTCTGCTGCAAGTTGCCTCCCATGGGCACCCGTGGCCCCTAACAGAGCATGCCCACCTGGCCCACAGGTGACCACGGGAGATCTTTGATCCTTGGGGCTGAGAGACCTTGACCTTCCCCCAAGCTGAAGCTGCATGGGATTGAGGTACCAGTCAGCTGTCTTCCCACAAGGGATCATTGTCCTAATGCCAGTACAGGAAGTGACAGGGTGGAACTTGTTGAACTGGAATGCCTGCTGGAAGAGAAGGGCAAACAGGTAATCATCAACCCCAAGCTGAAGAAGAGCAAATAGGCCCAGTGCCTCAGAAAGAAGAGGAGGGGGCACAGGAAATCACGCTTCTGCAAGCCCACCACACCACGGAGAAATGGGAGAGGTCTGTACAGAAGGTCTGGAGAGCACATTGGAAGATCATCCCCATGATGAGCTCCTTGACTGGCTGAAGGACGATGACTACCTGCTCTTGGCCATGGACCACCCATGCTCCCCTCTCAAGTTTGCTTCGAGAGTATCTCCCATACAGAAAACAGCCATATGTGGGCCCATCTGCTTGGTTTCATGGTGCTTCTTTTTGGAAATATTCACCATGCTCAGACAAATATTAATTTCCCGGCCACATTCACAGGAGGAGGTTGTTTGGGGAATGTTCTTTCTGAGTGAAGTGTTCTCCTCACCTTCTCCTCGCCCCTTCAGATCATCCATTGTCATTCATAGAAACTCTTGGACTTATTCCTAACTGGGCTGTTCGGGAATTGCTCTGCTGATAATGAGGAATTTTGTCCCCTGGATCTGTTTCTCCATCTAAATGCTCCCCACAGCCGCAGCTCATCCATCTCGCCATCACCTGTGTCCTGGACAGTTCTGCATCCTTGTGGTACAGTAGGACAGGTTTTCCACTCCTAAGCATGGGCAGATAAGAGCAGCCGTTCCTGGGACTTGGCTTGAATGGTGTTTCACCCACCATGCACTTTACTTGACTAAGAGCTTTGTCAAGGCCAGCATGGTGGGCCAGACACGCTGCTTCTTCTCATGGCTGGACCTGATGTTTATCACTAGGGCTGCCTTGAACCTGCTCAAATTCCCAAATGCTTGTGTCCTGGAAAATCTGACATGTGGTTCCAACCTCATCAGATATTCCACGTCCTGGTGGTGGTAGCTGCCTTTGTACACGTCATAAAGTCTACAACCTTCAGAAATTCTGTTATGTCCTAGAAAGTGGCTGTACTAATGACTCCCTTCTCCAAGGCTCATACCTGAGGGACTTCCCCAGTGCTTTTTAAAATAACTTCTTTGTTGAAGTGAGAGGAAGAATCATCTGTTTTTAGAATTTCCTTTAGGAAATTCAGTAATGACAAAGTTTCATTCCACTTTCATACTCACTGGGGAAAACCCATTTTCATTGCTGTTTTGCTAGCTGGGCACAGAGGGGATGGTCTAGTGTAGCCATTCTCCTCTTTAGCAATCCCTCTTCTCAGTAAGGCAATTACCTTCCCCTTTAAGCTCATGGTGATTTTACCCCCTCCTCCTACTACATTGGGAAAAAACAGTGGATTAGGTGTTCTACCTGTGGGTTTTTTGTTTTTGTTTTTTTAGATTCTGTATTTATCTATTTGATATCCATTCATCAAGGGGTTCTATATTAAATATTTTCTTATTTTCTATATCCTTGATAAGCTGCCATTTGAGGGCCCTACAGACCAGGGAGAGACTGTCCATCCCAGGGCTAGCCAATTCTTAGACATAGCAAAGCTTGCTTTACATATGCAAATTAACCAATCTAGAGTCTTTATGCTTCAACCATCAACTCACTTAACTCACACATCAAGCCAATATTTCTCCCACCCTGAATCGTCCTATGGCTAGGTACCAAAAAACTGGAGACCACCCTATAGACCAGAGCCCACTGGAATTACTCATATCAGCCAGTCCCAAACTATTTACTCTGCCCTATCTTGCCTTTCCTACAGAAACCCCAATAAAGGCTGTGGCCTATGCTTTCTCCTCCTGACCAGAACTTGTTCTTTCCTCCACATTGGCCCCTTCTCTTTGGAAGTATAAGTAATACATTCCACTTCTTTTTTTTTGGTTTTTGAGACAGAGCCGCAAGCTGTCACTCTGGGTAGAGTGCAGTGGCATCACAGCTTGCAGCAACCTCCAACTCCTAGGCTTAAGTGATTCTTTTGCCTCAGCATCCCAAGTACCTGGGACTACAGGCACCTGCCACAATGCCCGGCTACTTTTGGTTGTAGTTATCATTGTAGTTTGGCAGGCCTGGGCTGGATTCCAACTCGCCAGCTCTGGTGTATGTGGCTGGTGCCTTAGAGTCACATTCTTCTTTTGATAGCATTGGCCCCTCTGTGACATTATCTAGTAACCTCCATAAATTAAAATAATCTGGGAACAAAGGAGACACTGGTACTCTTCTGCAAAAATTCTGCTATTAGAACAAATTATCCCTCCCTAACCCATCCTTGCTTTGCAACCTGGCATATCACAGGGCACCCATTTGCAGAGCACACTTTTCCAAAGCAACTAAACCTGGTCCCATTTTTCTAAGACCTGTCTTAGCTCATGCTAGAAGAAGAACAACACCAGAAACTTTTATATAGCCTCACTAATCACAGAAATGTGTCCAGGCTTCTAACAACTCCAATTTTATTTTTTTTCTTGTCAAAATAATATAAAATTAAAATAAGGAAAGATATTTTATATTCAACTTTAAAGGGAAACCTGCTGTCATTGCTATATCTCTTGATACAAAGACTGTGATGGTAATAAAAAAAGTACAAGGGGGAAGCAAAGGAGAAATAAAGACATTCTCAGACAAACAAAAATCAAGGGAATTTGTCACCACTAGACCTACCTTACAAGAAATATTAAAAGAAATTCTTTTAATGATAAACTCAGATCTAAAAAAAAAGGGAGGAGTATTAGAAAAGGAATAAATGAAGGTAAAATAAAATCTTTTATTTTTCTTATTCTTTATTGATCTAACAAAAAACATTTGCTCAAAATAAGAGCAACACTTTATTAGTGATTACAGCTTATCGATAAGTGAAATTAATGATAGCAATGTCAGAAGAAATGGAATGAAGGAACTAAAACAGCCTGTCACCCATGAAGCAGTACACTGTTACAATCAAATGACACTTGGTTGGATTAGTTGTAAATGCATATTACAAACCCAAGGGCAACCGCCAAAGAAAGTAAAAAGGAGAAGTACAATTAATATTTAAAGAGATGAGAAAAATGCAATCCTATAAATGCTCAGTTAAAGCCAGAGAAGGCAGAGAAAGAGTGGAAGTCAAGGAAAGAAGAAATGAACAAGGGCAATGAATAGAGAACAGTCTGTATCAATGATTACTTTAAATGTCAATGGTCTAAATACAACAATTAAAAGACACAGACTGTCAGAGTGGATAAAAAGACACAACTACATCCAGTTTATAAGAAATCTAATTCATATTTAAAAGACACAGATAGATTAAAAGTAAAAGAAGGAAGAAAGATATGCCATGATAACATTAATCGAAATACAGTTGAAGTAGCCATATTAATTTCAGATGAAGTAGACTTCAAAGCAAGGACCATTATCAGAAGTAAAAAGGGGCGTTACATAATGATAAAGGGGCCATTACTCCAAGAAGACAGAACACTCCTTAACATACATGTATCTGACAACAGAATGTTAAAATATGTGGGATAAAACAGATAAAATTGCAAGTAGAAAAAGATGAATTTGCTGTTATAGCTGAAGATTTCAACTCCAGTCAGTAATGGACAGATCTAGCAGACAGAAAATCAGGAAGGACATAGATGAACTGAAACATCAATTAACTAGATCTAATTGTTAGCTATAGAATACTTCATGCGACAATAGCTCCCGTTCTTCTCAAGCTTGCGTGGAACATTTATGAAGACAGACCACATTCTAAACCATGAAAAACACCTTAACAATTTTAAAAGAACAGAAATGATACAAAGTAAATTCTCAGATAATGGAATTAAACTAAAATCCAAAACACTTGAATGCAAAACTTCAAAACACTTGGAGGTTAAATAACACACTTTTGAATAACACATGGGTCAAAGAACATCTCATGAAAAATTTAGAAATATTCCAAACTAAATGAAAATAAAACATAACTTATCAAAATTTGTGGGATACGGCAAGAGCAGTGCACTCCAATCTTAGTAGACCCGAAGAGAAGGACTCTTTCTACAATGTACAATAAAGCCTTTCTATTGAAATTACCATGTTTCAAACTACTATGGGGGTTATTTAGAAAAAATTCTCTTCCAAACCAAAGCAACTGTATACAGTGCTGTCCTTAATTATACTTCCTTTTCATTTGGTTTTGAAACCTAAACCAACTGGTATGTGCCCAGCCCTGGAATAGCTAAGCCATGAACTCATCAGGTAAAAACCAAACAACACAAACCAAAATTCAAGCCTGGAGATGAACCAGCCTTACCTGGGGTAGTTATCATCTTGATTCAGGTTTGAGCTCCTGCTTCCTTTCATTGAACTCCACTTCTCTGCTGTGGTTCTAGACCATGAAGAAAAAACTATAGATGACGGGCGGTGCCTGTGGCTCAAAGTGATACCAGAAAAGTGGCACCCCAGCCAGCTCAGCTGAGTGGGGCTTAGTGACCTGCCACCTCTGTCTTGGTGGCAGCAGTCGGCAGAGGAACCGGCAGGTTGGAGCAAGCGGATGGGAGCTTCCCTCCCCCACCAAAGGCTCCAGTAGAGCAGCGCTAGAGGACCTGCTGGCTCTGCCTTGGCGGCAGCTGGCACAAAAACCAGCAGGCTGGAGCAAGAGGGGGAGCTTCCCTCCCCCAACAGAGGCTCCAGTAGCCAAAAGAACCGAACACGTGTGGGGAAAGACACTGGCGCCGTGCTGTCTCCTCACGTGGACTTCCGGCATTCCGCCAGTGCATCCCTGATTGGTCCGTTTTCAAAACCTATTCAAGGACTAGTCTATTTTCAAGACCCAAAAGCTCATTGGACAACTGCCCCTATATAAGCCAGAGACCCTGAGCACAGACTTGGGCAGATCTCAGGAGAAAGAGCAGAAGAGCAAAGAGGTTTGGCTCTGTAACACTT
>CAUYTI010068985.1:0-58670 GCA_963575145.1 Galago senegalensis | reverse complement strand
TTACAGCTCACAGCAACCTCCAACTCCTGGGCTCAAGCGAGTCTCCTGCCTCCACCTCCCGAGTAGCTGGGACCACAGGCGCCCGCCACAACACCCGGCTATTTTTTGGTTGCAGCTGTCATTGTTGTTTGGCGGGTCTGGGCTGGGGATTCGAACCCGCCACCTTAGGTGTACATGGCTGGTGCCTTAGCCAGTTGAGCTATAGGCGCCGAGCCTATTTTGCCCATTTTTTATAGTTATTTAAGGCAGGAGGGGAAATTTTCTATCAGGGGCTGCTACGTAGCTGAATCTGAAAGCTCACCTCCTGCTTTTCAGTAGAAAATTGTTTTATTACGTTGTTCAAGCTTCTAACATGCATTATTGTATCTTTTTCTTCTTAGCAGTAATTCTATATTTAAGTGGAGTCAATATTCTCCCTAAGTCTTTTTACAATGCTCTTTCTATTCTGGAGTTTTCTTTCTTTCTTTCTTTTTTTTTTTTTTTTTTTAGACAGAGTCTCTTGGCTTAAGCGATTCTCTTGCCTCAGCCTCCCAAGTAGCTGGGACTACAGGCGCCCACCACAACGCCTGGCTATTTTGTTGTTGTTGTTGTCATTGTTGTTTAGCAGGCCTGGGTCGGGCTCAAACCTACCAGCCTAGTGTATGTGGCTGGTGCCCTAACCACTGAGCTATGGGCACGAAGACACACCTGCTCATTTTGGCTTCTTTATTCTTTTGGTTATTTCTGAGCTATTGGCAGAACAAAATTCTATTAGAAAATTTCATTCTGGCCTCTTAAACCAGGAGTCTTTTATTTATCGTATATTATCCGGCTACTGCACAGGAATGTAAATTCCATAAGGGCAGGGATCTCGTTTATTTGGTTTATCTCTGTGTCCTTAGATCCTAAGACAGTGCTTGGCATATTGTGGGTGCTCAGTAAATATTTGTTGGATGGATGGAGAAGTAATGAAATAGATTCAGAGGCTTTCACTATAGATCAGGCAGGGATTACATGAGTCTGGGCAATAGAGGCAGAAATGGAGAGGAGGGGGTGGCTAAGAGACACATTGAAAGGAGGAGAACTTGGAGTAGAAAGTTTGGTAACTCAGGTGGAGTGAGGGACAATGAATAAGAAGGAAAGTCAGTTCCTTAGGCGAGACTGAAAACTGGTGTTACCATTAGAGCCTTAACTGCTGGTAGAGACACCAAAGGATCAGATAACATTAGGTTTAATTTGGAGTTGTGGTTTTAATATTATTGGGCTGCCTTCAACATGGGACTGATGTGCAGGAGAGAACAGGGCTGGGCAGAGCTGTCAGTAAAGGTGGAGGAGGCTGGGGCAATGAAGAAAAGAAAACATGGAAGAAGGGAGAGGAAAGAAAAGAAGAGAAGAGAATGGGGCAGAGGAGAGAGACACTTAACTGCATTCAAATTTGGGGAGGGATCACAGGCAAAAAATTATGATTTCATAAGGCTTCAGCTCCCAATAAACATTTCTAGAAATAACAACAACAAAAAAGATTTGCAGGTGCATGTCACGCCGGTGCCTGATTTGACTTCCTCTGTGCTCCCCCTTCACCCTCCCCACTCATCTCTCCCTCATCAAGTGTTTCCAAGGCGCAAAAAAATTCAAGTTTAAGTTATCTCAAAATAATAATAATATAATGTGAACTCAACTGCCTTTAGCAGCAGGAATGATTTTCTTCTCTTTTCATGCACTCAAGTGCACAGTCTGAGTCATCTGAGGTTCTGAGTATTCAGCAGGGCCCAGGCATTTTAATTCCCCAACCAGGAGGGCCAAAGAGGATGGGGGTGGACAAGCACCTGGCAGGAAATGCTGAGTGTCAGACGAAAGGCCAAGGGAAGGGCCTGGGAAGGTTTACCTTCAGGGATGACTCAGGTCTGGAAACAAAGATGTCAGCACAAATCGCTCCTTTGAGATGACATCAGCTCTCTTCTTGGTTAGGATGGACGTCCAGGATGAAGAAACATTTCATGACCTCCCATTGTACCTCCTCTCCCCCCAACATCCTTGGACTGACTTTAGGGCTGGAGAGATGATTCCATTCTGAATGAGTTCAAAATAAGCTCCAAGGCCACATTGATATCACCACAGCCTCTGGGCATCATCTGTCCCGGGAATTAAACATTAGAAGATTTGGCTCCGCTCCTGTAGCTCAGAGGCTAGGGCACCAGCCACATATACCAGGGCTGGCAGGTTCGAACCTAGCCGGGACCTGCCAAACAACAATAACAAATACACAAAAGAAAAAGAAAAATAAAAGAAATAGCCGGGTATTATGGTGGGAGCCTATAGTCCTAGCTACTTGGGGGCTATTGCTTAAGAACAAGAATTTGAGGTTGCTGTGAACTGTGACATGACAGAACTCTACTGAGGGCAACATAGTGAGAGTCTGTCTCAAAAAAAAAAAATAGAAAATTTGGGTTGAAGTGGAGTTGCCTTGAATTCCAAGGGGATTTAGTTACTGAATTCCCACTGGCAGGTCTGAGCCAGAAAGGATTCATAAGGCTTGGTCTCTGAATTTTCATGCTTCCTCACTCAACTAGCTTAGACTTCAGACTAAGACTTATTGCTGATTGTCACAAAAATATGATTATAATCACTAATACCACCGACGGCTAATTATTGCTGACTTAACACTAATTTTTATATAGCTAATAATTTTTTTAATTATGCACTCACCAGGTGCTGTGCACTCGACCAAATTAATTATGCACATTCTCTCCTTTACTCTTCCTAATGACCCCATGAAACAAGTAATATCATTCGCATTTTATTACTAGACGAGCACGTTCATCCACTGATTCATTCAGGCTGGGCTTGGTGATGTGATGTGGCCACAATAGATTTTGTTGACTTCCTATCCCAGATCCCTTTATGGGCTGCAGGCTCATCTCACAGGGGCTGTGGCTGGTGGCACTGGTGTTCACAGCTGACCCCCTTCCCAGAAAATTGCCCTCGGCCAGATGGGAGCCGCTTCACCTCGGATGTTACTCCCTTTCCTCCCCTGCAGCCTATAGCCTTGACTGGGGCTGAGATGGAGGTTAAAACAAAAACAAAAACAAAAACCGGCTGTCTTCTTGCCTTAAGGTGGGACAGACCCTGTGGTGTAATTTATATTTCTGATTTCCCTGTGGGTAACTTCATAGGCTTAAGAAACCCTCCTCTAGCTAAGAGGGCATCCTTTTCCTCAAGTCCTTTGCTCATCCTCTCTTCCCTCCCTCACACCCCTCTCTTGTGCATCCTCCTTCATACATGATGTGCACCAGACCTGTCTCAGGCTCCGTTTCTTGGGAACTCCACCCACAACAGTGGGGTTGTGGAAGGAATACAGGTTTTAGCTCCAGGCAGACCTGAGTTCATATACATTTCTGGGGCTGTGTGATCTTGAGTAAGTCAATTAACTTGAGTCCTTGATTATAACTTGATAATGGCAATGCTGCAGGAGTGTGTGAACCCAGGATGCTAGGCCTTGGGGTTCAAAGAATTCAAAGCAGTGAAGTGCTGTCCAGGAGAGGGGACCCTGCAGGACACAATTAACCAAGAGTTTACCCCAAGTCAAGCACAGGGCTATGTAAACTTTATATATTTTGCTTCTAATTCTTTTTTTTTGCAGTTTTTGGCTGGGGCTGGGTTTGAACCCACCACCTCTGGCATATGGGGCCGACGCCCTACTCCTTTGAGCCACAGGTGCTGCCCTTTGCTTCTAATTCTTTTTTTTTTTTTTTTTGAGACAGAGCCTCAAGCTGTCCCCCTGGGTAGAGTGCCATGACATCACAGCTCACAGCAACTTCCAACTCCTGGGCTTAAGCGATTCTCTTGCCTCAGCCTCCCAAGTAGCTGGGACCACAGGTGCCCGGCCACAATGCCCGGCTATTTTTTGGTTGCAGCGGTCATTGTTTGGCGGGCCTGGGCTGGATTCGAACCTGCCACCTTGTGTGTACACGGCTGGCGCCTTAGCCACATGAGCCACAGGTGCCGAGCCTCTTTTTTTTTTTTAATTAAAAAAAATAGTGGCATACATTAATGCAGTCATGAGGTACAATGTGTTGGTTTTATATACAATTTGAAACATTTTCATCAAACTAGTTAACATAGCCTTCAGGGCATTTTCTTAGCTATTGTGTTAAGACATTTATATTCTACATTTAGTAAGTTTCACGTGTACCCTTGTAAGATGCACCATAGGTGGGGTCCCACCAATTACCCTGCTTCTAATTCTTATGATAACACGTAAAGGTAGTTATTATTGTCCCCATTGTACAGATGAGGAATCTGAGGATCAGAGAAGTTAAGTGCTTTGCCCAAAGCTATACAGGACCCAAAATCACCGCTGAGCCAGGATTCGAAACTAGGCCCACCTGACTCCAACATCTACACTCCTTTATGTTGTCCAGTATTGAGCATATTTCTGTCTTGTGACATCTTTTTTTTTTTTTTTGAGACAGAGCCTCAGGCTGTCCCCCTGGGTAGAGTGCCGTGGCATTACAGCTCACAGCAACCTCCAACTCCTGGGCTCAAGTGAGTCTCTTGCCTCCGCCTCCCAAGTAGCTGGGACCACAGGCACCTGCCACAACACCCGGCTATTTTTTGGTTGCAGCCATTATTGTTGTTTAGCGGGTCCGGGCTGGGGATTCGAACCCGCCACCTTAGGTGTATGTGGCTGGCGCGTTAGCCGGTTGAGCTATAGGCGCCGAGCCTGTCTTGTGACATCTTAACTAGCCATGAACAATTCAGTGCATCCTAGGAGCTCAGTAAGGACCCTTGTATGTGGACGGATGGATGAAATGCTTTGAGTGACCCGAGTAGCTGTCCTTCCAACTGCTGAATTTTCATTTATTTGGGGGGAAATTTGGCAGTGTATGTGTGAAAGAGTACACATTTTCGGAATGGGAACACTGTTCTTCAAACTACTTGCTATCAATAGCAATAATTTAAGCAATAACATAAACACTTCACGAATTAAGTTATTCCTTAAAGTAATCTTTAGTTGCTCATTATAGCATTTCCAAAATGAGTTGTCTGCACTAATGTTTATAATGCAGAAGAAGGAAAAGGGGACAATATTTTCTTTGCTAGCCACAAAGGATTCACGGACAGTCACAGCTAAAAGACTTCTGTAGTCACCCTTTCTAATACCCTGATTTTACAAGCCAGTAATCTGGCTCCAGCGAGGAGTGTATATGTTTAGGTGCTGTTTACTGATTATTCTGTCTTTTTCTATAGGCAAAACCTCATTTGTCTTTAAATGTGTCTTTATTTAACTTACTTAATCTTTCCATACCCCAGTTTCATTGCCTTTAAAATGGGAATAATAATATTGCCTACCTCGGGCGGCTCCTGTGGCTCAGTGAGTAGGCTGCCAGCCCCATATACAGAGGGTGGTGGGTTCAAACCCGACCCCAGCCAAACTGCAACAAAAAATAGCCAGATGTTGTAGCGGGTACCTGTAGTCCCAGCTACTTGGGAGACTGAGGCAAGAGAATCGCCTAAGCCCAAGAGCTCGAGGTTGCTGTGAGCTGTGATGCCACAGCACTCTACCAAGGGCGACAAAGTAAGACTGTCTCCAAAAAAATAAAAAATAAAAATAATATTACGTACCTCATGGCATAGTGGTGATAATTACATGATTAATACACAAATGACACGTGTAAAGTGTCTAGAATAATTCCTGGCATATCATAAGCTCTTAACTATCATTACGATTATTATTACTCAATGGCAAGCCTTATAACTGGGGGCTTGTGCAAATCAATTCATGGCTTAATGATATAACGGATCTCTCTTTTTTTTCTTATCTATATTTATTTTACTATGTAATATTAACTTTTAAATAGCACTCTGGTTAGAATTACAGTTTTCTTGTTTTGCCTGAATACACACACCTGTGTCTGTATATACACATATAAGCGTGTATGTAGTAAGCCTCACTTGTATTGCAGATCCCTTCCACTGCCTCAATAAACTGAATATCACAATTAGACAAGTCACGCAGATATTTGGTTTTCGAGTGCATGGAAAAGTTATGTTTATACCATACTGTAGTTTATTAAGTGTCCAATAATAACATTATGTCTAAAACACAATGTAGATACCATAATTAAAATACTTTATTGCCAAAAAATGATCATCTGAGCCTTTAGTGAGTTATAATTGTTTTTCTAATAAAGAGTCTTGCTAGGCTCAGCACCTGTAGCATAGTGGTTATGGCGCTGGCCACATGCACAAAGGCTAGTAGGTTCGAACGCGGCCCAGACCAGATGAACAAGAATGACAATGCAACAAAAAAATAGCTGGGCATTGTGGCGGGTGCCTATAGTCCCTGCTACCTTAAGTATGGCAGGAGAATTACTTAAGCTCAAGATTTTGAGGTTGCTGTGAGCTGTGATACCACAGCACTCCACCAAGAGTGACAGAGTAAGACTCTGTCTCCAAAAACAAAGAGTCTTGCCTTGATGTTGAAGACTGTTGACTGATCACTCTTCCTCAGGTGTGAGCTCCTGAAAGGTACCATTGGTGTTGGAGTATCTTATTCATCCTTGAGGTCTCAGTGGTAGCCCTGGAGCTCTCTAAGTGTCTGTGGCCCCACTGACCTGGCCTTGTCTCTTCATCTCCTGATACATCCTCCACATCACCTCAGAAAGCTCTTTCTAAAATGATAATTTAATTGCGTCACTCTTGGCCTAAATCTCCTCAGTGGCTTGCTATCATTTTTAATGAAAATCTGAGCTATTAGCATAGTAATTAAGGCACTTCGCCACCTTCTCCCCACCTCACAGATGACCTGCTATCCCCTCTGCATTCTGGCCACATGGACTTACAGCTCCACAAACCTGCCCCTCCACGGGTCAGGGCACTTGCCCAGGCTGTGCCCCTTCTAGGAGACTCTCTTTCTTCTTTTTCTAATAAATTTCTACTCATCCTTTACAGTCCGCTGAAATATCACCAACTCCTAGAGCCTTCCCATCTCCTCACCCAGCCAAGGTCAGTCTCCCCACTGTCCTCTCTTAGTATTATGAGCGCTGTTATTCCACATATCACACTGAATAATTATCATTTGTAAGCTTCGCTCCCTCTCTAGTCTTTGAGATCTCTGAAGACAAGTACAATCCCTCTTCATATCCTTCTTTTTTTCCCCTTCTGCCTACCTGCAAATGGTTTGACGGGTAAATGAATAGCATTGATAATAATGCCCAAAGCTCAAACAAGGATCAAACAACAGCTAAACTGGCTGCGTTGGTGGACATCTGTAGACACCTGAAGTGCTGACTGAGGCTGGTTTGCAAGCAGTGTAGATACAATCTCTTGTCACTGGTGCTGCGACATTGTAGGGAAAGGAGAAATGGGAGGCACAAGAAACTTCCCCTTTCTGCTGGAGATAGCTGTCTATTCTGTGTTAGGACATCACATAGCAATCTTGTCTGAGCCTCCGTCCTTAAAGATCCAGTATGCAAACTTAACACTTCCCTCTAAAATCTTAAATGATGGAACAAGATGGACTCAAAGGCCCTCTCTGGCTCGACTGGGCTTGCTGATGGAGACCATTCAGACACAAGTGTCAAAACCTCAAAGTAAAGAGTTTATGAATTTCCTGTAACTCACACGTCTTTGATGCTCTTTCTCACCACTTATTTTTGTCCTAGAGGGTCCACCAATGGCACAGAAATCCACTTGCCCAGAGAAGGGTGCTGAGACTGCACCTTCCCCCTTCACCCTGGAGATTTAAAACAAGGGCAGCCTTTTCAGTTACAAACAGGCGCAGCCCCAGTGTGTGGGAGGGGATCCCCGCCGAGGGGTGTAGTGCAAAACCAGAGACTCAATATTAAACTGACAGCAGATGACTTCGTTTCAGTTAAAACAAAGTCTGGACAGCATATTTCAGCCTAAGTGTTTAAGTTAGCTACGTTCACGTTCAGATATGCAAAGCAGGAGCACATCTTTTTCAATCAGTTCATGGCTGTTTACAGACAATGAAAAAATGTACACACATATAAATAGACCACTGGCTCAAATAATGGCCCTTCCATGGCTTTTGAGTCTCCATGCATAAATCAGATTTGCGACACAGACAACCCAACTGTGCAAT
Source organism: Galago senegalensis (assembly GCA_963575145.1). Classification (NCBI taxonomy): domain Eukaryota; kingdom Metazoa; phylum Chordata; class Mammalia; order Primates; family Galagidae; genus Galago; species Galago senegalensis. The sequence continues at coordinate 50,581 of CAUYTI010068985.1, read as the reverse complement.
CTGTTGCTCAGATGGACGGAAAAGCCCATGAAACTGTTTCATCATCCACAGTAAATGGTGCATATTTGTAAATATCTTATGCTTTGCTGCAGAAATATTTCAAATAGGTTTGGTCTTCATTTTTTAGCACCACAACAAAAATACCCTCTGGATTTGGAAGCAGAAATTCCTTTTGCTATTATCTTTTTTTTTGGCCAGGGCTGGGTTTGAACCCACCACCTCTGGTATATGGGGCCGGTGCCTTACTCCTTTCAGCCACAGGCGCTGACCCTTCTGCTGTTATCTTTATCTGAGTTGCAGACAATAACCATTCACTAAACATTATCCAGTACCTTCACTACACCAGACACTGCAGATACAAATGAGAATAAGGCCTCAGAGAGGAGGAGACCAAAGGCAGCAGATTACAACAGCATGCACAGTGAGCAAAGTGTTTTGTAAATGATGAATAATAAGCTATTATAATAATGAAGTGTGCTCAGCAAGACATCTAATGAGGGCTCGACGCCCGTGGCTCAAGCCGTTAAGGTGCCAGCCACATACACCTAAGGTGGTGGGTTTGAATCCCCAGCCCAGGCCCGCCAAACAATGACCGCTGCAACGAAAAAATAGCCGGGCATTGTGGCCGGGCACCTGTGGTCCCAGCTACTTGGGAGGCTGAGGCAAGAATCGCTTGAGCCCAGGAGTTGGAGGTTGCTGTGAGCTGTGATGCCATGGCACTCTACCCAGGGGGATAGCTTGAGGCTCCGTCTCAAAAAAAAAAAAAAAAAAAAAGAGACATCTAACAAGAACCAGGGTGTGGAGAATGTCAAAATGAACTTTCTCTTTTCCATATTGACCTAGAGTCATAACATTTACCATTTACATTTTAGCTCTGTCACTTCCTAGTAGAGGTAGAGGATGGCATGTGTGTTTAAATATAGTACTTTTTAAAGATTAAGGAATTAAGCATGAATAAATATATGTAAGGCAAGGCATTAAGTGGCTAGGGGAGGGTGGGGCTGTCCATAAAGAGGCCATAGTTCTTCTTTCCCTTCAAGGTTCTTATGGGAGAGAAGGTGGAAAGAGAAGGTGGTGACAGGCAGAAGGAGGATGCAGAGTGTCTGGGTGGGAGGAAGAGGAGGCCGTCACAGGCTGGGCCGTCAGAGAAGGGGTTCAGTGTGGAAGATGTTGCAAGATATGCGAGAGAGCTGGGATGATTGTAGGTGGGGAAAGAAGTGAATAGAAGAGAATGAGCAGACACAGATGTCTAGACACGTGAGGCAGGCAGCATGGCCAGAGAGAAGCATCTGGAAGGTGAGAAATGGGTAATCAAGTTAGAGATAGAGGCTGGGTAAAATTATACAGGCCTTGAATGTCAATCTTAGCTCTCTGCTGTTCACCTACAGGAGTGGAAAGGCAATGAATGATTGATACAGATAAATAAAGACTCGTGGAGAAGGAAAGGAATTTGTCTGTATGTCTTGAGACATACAAAGGAGAGGATGAATGGTCCCAACTGTAGGCCTGAATCATACTAGAATGGGGAAGAATAATGAATAAGACAGCAATATAGCTTTCTTTTGAAAAACAAAATGGAGTTCCCTAGGCAGGTGATTGGGGAAGTAAACGAAGGAACTAGTGTTCTGGTATCTCCACCTGTCTTGAGTTTCCTTGGCCTGAGTTGGCTCCCTGGAGTCCAAGTTAATGGGGAAAATCAAGGAGCCAGTCCCAAGGTTAGTCAGGGAGCCTCCACCAAGTCCAGGGTACTCTGAGAAACCAGCCTGTAACTCTTCAGCCCACTGTCTTTCTGGTCTAACTTTCCAAACTGTAGAATTCATCTCTTTCTGAAGTGCTGGGTGGGCTCTCCCCCTGGAGGGTGATCCGGGACCACATAATAAATTGTCTGCTGGGCTGGGCCAGGCACAGTGGCTCACATCTATAATCCCAGGACTTTGGGAGGCTGAGGCAGGGGAATCCCATGAGCCCAGGAGTTTGACACAAGCCCGTCTCTTAAGAAAAAGAAATTGTCTGCTCCTTCAAATCAAGAGATTGCTAAGGGCCTAGCAAGCCAAGCCTGAAGATGGGTCCTTCTTATGATTAAGGCATTCTGGGTTGCAGAGAACAAAGCTATACTCAGTGCGAGGAAAAGCACATTTATTTTAAGGATGCACTTCAGACACTCATATAACCTACGAGCAGACACAGATCCTTGCCAGGCTTCATAGGATCAGAATCTGGAAAGTCACCAGCAAGTGTGGCAACTTCCTGCCTTCCTCTCTTTGTGGCTTGTATTAAACACCGTGGTATCTCTGTCCCCACATGCCTGTTCTGTGCTCTCCTCTCTACTCGCCAAAACATCCTTTGCTCATTCCTGGTTTCTCCCTTACAGTTCTTGCACATGGCCTTGTGCATGGGCCTTGTGATCTCTTTGCTTAGTTCCTAAAAGAAGGATTCCAAAGTCCCAAGAGAGGATCCTAACTGGCCAGCTCGTATTTTTGTGCCTGCCCACTAGCCATGTGGATTAGCAGTCTTTGTCCACCCTGGTCTAATTAGCTGAGGCTCAACATGGTCCTTTGGTATCTCCATTCAGGGACCAGGGCAGGCAGATTCTCTGGGAAGAGCTGTGAACAGGCATCCTTCAGGTAGTTTTATGTGCCTGAACATGATATGTTATTGGGCTTCAGAGTTTCTGAAGAAAAACCAGAAAAAAACAGCTCATCGGGACCAATGGATATTTTCCATTGGTAAATCAGAGCAGTGTCAGCACAGGAAAGAGGGACTTCTGGGAATAAGAAGCTTATTCCAGAAGCAACTGTTTATTGAGCCCCGTATGTGTAAGGCAGATTGTGTTTTAGCAACACTAAGTCTTAGATTTTTTTTTTTTTTTGTATGAGATGTTAGGAGGTTGAAAGCCTACTTTTAAAAACGCCTATCTTTTGGAGTGTTTCACATGTCCATTATCTAACAGAGCTCCATGAGAACTTTATAGAAGTGGGTATTATAGTGCTTGCCATTTTACAGACCTCTAGCCTGAGAGAGTTTACTTTGTAGGAGACCATGCACCAAGCTTGTGAAAGCGATAAATAATGGGGGAATTGGTACCTTAATAATACCGAGACTCAGCACCTGTAGCTCATCAGCTAGGGCACTGGCCTGGGCCTGCCAAACAACAATAACAACAACAAAAAAATAGCAAAGGGCGGTGCCTGTGGCTCAGTGAGTAGGGCGCTGCCTCATATAACGAGGGTGGCGGATTCAAACCCAGCCCCAGCCAAACTGAAACAAAAAAACAGCCAGGAGTTGTGGGGGGCACCTGTAGTCCCAGCTACTCGAGAGGCTGAGGCAAGAGAATCACCTTAAACCCAAGAGTTGGAGGTTGCTGTGAGCTGTGATGCAATGGCACTCTACCAAGGGCAACAAATGAGACTCTGTTTCTTTCTTTTTTTTTTTTTTTTTTTTTGAGACAGAGCCTCAAGCTGTCCCCCTGGGTAGAGTGCTGTGGCATTACAGCTCACAGCAACCTCCAACTGCTGGGCTCAAGCGAGTCTCCTGCCTCCGCCTCCCAAGTAGCTGGGACCACAGGCGCCTGCCACAACGCCCGGCTATTTTTTTTTTGGTTGCAGCCGTCATTGTTGTTTGGCGGGTCCCGGCTGGGGATTCGAACCCGCCACCTTAGGTGTACGTGGCTGGCGCCTTAGCCAGTTGAGCTATAGGCGCTGAGCCGAGACTCTGTTTCTTTAAAAAAAAAAAAAATAGCCTGGTGTTGTGGTGGGCACCTGTAGTTCCAGCTACTTGAGAGGCTGAGGCAAGAGAACCACTTAAGCCCAAGAGTTTGAGGTTACTGTGAACTAAGACACCATGGCACTCTACCGAGAGTGACATAGTGAGACTCTGTCTCAAAAACAAACAAACAAAAAATACTGAGTCCTCCAATTCATGAACCTGGTATACAAGGCTAGACAATTAAGTTTGTGAATTCATTCTAGAAAAAGTGCCACATACCTCATTGCTGAATATCACAGCAGTCACCTTCGGCTTCAAGCTCCCCTTGGGAAGCTACGAACCAATGCCAGCACCTTGTCTACCCTTCAAAGCAATTTTGGAACTCTTTTTCTGGAGTAATCATCAGCACTGTTGTCATACTAGGTCTGACAATTAAATTTTGTTTTTATTTTTGAGACAGAGTCTCAGTTTGTTTCCCTGGGTAGAGCACCATGATGTTGATACCGGATTTTTGACTTTAGATTTCCAGGCTCTTGGTCTCAGTGATTTGATGAATGAGTCATTGGACCATAGAATGAACAGTGAGGTTTTATTTACAGCTCAAAGAACCAAACTGCCTTGCAGGGCAGGATGTGAGTGTTACAACTCTTATGAAAACAACTCTTACAAAGAGCCAAGCCTCTTTGTAGAGCGGGATCAGCAGAAGTGTTACAGCTCCTACAAAGGACCAAACCTCTTTGCAGGGCAGGATCAGCAATAGAAGTGTTACAGCTCCTACAAAGGACCAAGCCTCTTTGCAGAGGAGGGTCAGTGGTAGAAGTGTTACAGCTCCTACAAAGAGCCAAGCCTCTTTGTAGAGCAGGATCAGCGGTAGAAGTGTTACAGCTCCTACAAAGAGCCAAGCCTCTTTGTAGAGCAGGATCAGCAGTAGAAGTGTTACAGCTCTCGCTCTTTCTTTCTTCCTTCCTTCCTTCCTTCCTTGAAGCTCTGCAACAGCTTGCTGAAGTCTTGCTCTTCTGCTCTCTTCCTCTCTCCAAGGTCTGCAATGATCTCAGATGGTCCGCCCCTAGGCTCTCTGCTCAGGGGTTTATATAGGGGCAGTTGTCCAATGAGCTGAGAGCTTAGCTGATTGGTCTAAAAAATAGACCAGTCAGGAGCAGGATTGAAAATGGGCCAATCAGGGATGCGCTAGAGGAATCACTAGTGTTTTCCCCTGATTGGCTTGGTCTTTTTTGTTACTGGAGCCTCTGGTGGGAGAGGAAAGCTCCCCCTTTGGCTCCAGCCTGCTCGTTTCTGTGCCAACTGCTGCCAAGGCAGAGCCGGCAGGTCCTCTAGTGCCGCTCTACTGGAGCCTCTGGAGGCTCCCCCACTTGCTCCAGCCTGCCAGTTCTTTTGCTGGCTGCTGCCACCAAGACAGAAGTGGCAGGTTCTCCAGCCCTGCTCAGCTGAGATGGCTGGGGCATCACTTTTCCGGTATCATTCGTGCACACAATAATCCTACCATAGTTAAAAGGGAGGCAGAGGTAGGTGGAATTCTTGTGCTCATGAGTTCCAGATTACCCTGAGCAAGAGAAAGACCTGTTTCTAACAAAAACAGAAAAAATTATTCATGTGTGGTGGCTGGAGCACGTAGTCCCACTTACTTCAGAAGTTGAGACAAGAGAATCATTTGATCACTTGAGTCCAAGAGTTTGAGGTTGCTGTGAGCTGTGACGATGCCTATAGTACTCTACCCAGGACAACAAAGTGAGATTCTGTTTCAAAAAAAAGGCCAAATGGCATGGACAGACATTTACCAGCAAACATAAGTGAAGGGACAACAAATATATCAAAATTTGGGGATATTTTGCACCATCAAAAATTATAAGGAAATGCATATCAAAATTACAATGAAATATCACCTCACACCTGTTAAGATGGCTATTATCAAAGAGTGAAAAGATAAGCATTGGGGAGAATGTGGAGAAAAGAGAAGCCTTGTGCACTGCTACCGGAAACGGACACCTATACAGTCATTAGGGATGACACTGGGGAGGTTCCTCAAATAAATTTTAAAAACAGAACTACCACATGATTCAGCAGTACCAGTTCTGGGTGTACATTCAAACAAAGAAATTCACAATTTCAAAGAGATTTCTTCAGTTCCATGTTTATTACAATGTTACTCATATCAGTAGAGTTAGAGAAAAACCCACATCCATCTACAGATGAATGGATAAAAAAAAAATCACACAAACACATACATACAAAAAAAAACCTGGAAAGTTATTTATAATTCTTAGAAAAGGAAAAAAAATCCTACTATTTGCAATGACATGGATGGACACTGAGACCCTTATGCTATTTTTTTGCATGAGATAAGCCAGATATAGAAGGGCAAATACAGTGTGAATCTATATGGAATAAAAGAAAACCAATGCCCCAAACATTCAAATTCTTAGTAACGAGACTAGATTAGATAGCAGGGTTCAAAGCCTACCAACTTTCAGTTAATAAGATGAATATATTTAGAAAAACTAATGTACAGTATGGTGACCATATTATTAGTAATCTATAGTACACACAAAGTTTGCTAATAAAATAGATATCAAGTGTCATTATCACACACCAGAAAAGGCAACTATTTGAAGGATGGGTATGTTAATTAGCTTGATTGTGGTAATCATTGAACAATGCATACATATTTCAAAATATTACATTGTGTACCCTCAATATACATGGTTTTTATTTATCAATTATTCCTCAGTAAATCTGTGGGGGAAAGCCAATGTTTTTAAATAATCTGCCATATGGTTTAATAATAATGGATAAATCAATGTTTTCCCCTGGATTATATTAATCTATACCTTATTAGATATTAATATAATTTGAAATTCTTTGAGTTTTTGGCTTTTGAAGTGTGAACTCTGATTGTCTAAGGATCCCTTGGTGGTTCCAGATTTATGAAACAGTTACTAGCAGATGATGGTTAGAGTCAAGGCTGCAAGAGGAGCAAAAGCAGTGTGTTCCGTAAGCCCAGGAAGGCAGGTGGACATACAGAAATATTTATAGCTATAGCTATAGTATATTATCTCTCCACCTAGAACAGACCACGGTATGGAAGAATGGCAAAGCAAACCACCTCTTTTGTTTCCTCTAAAGAGGACCTAGATGGCTTATTAAGGAATATGGGCATGAGACATTTAGATCTCCTGCTTTCCTATAGTCCTGCTCTGCGTGTTCTTTGTGTTGTTTGTTTTTAAAACATTAAATCGAGCCATCCTTCTTATTTTTTCCCTGTGTGCTGTCTGTGATCTGACCTAATTCATCTCCCTACTCCCAGCGTATTAAAAAATAAATCAAACTTTTATGCCATGACCATAGTTCACAGTCCGGTTTTCTTCTTGTGAGTACTACTACCTCAAACTTACTTTACACACCCTGAAACCTGCACTACCTGAAAGCTCTAACATACATCATTGTGCATGTCAAGAGTTATGGGCCTTGCTTGGCCTTTTCTGCTTTAGTTCACTGCTCTAGGACTAAATCACCGTAGAGCTTAACCCAAAGATCCCAGTTGAATAGATCTGTCATCTCTTCCCGAGAACAAACCTTCCCCTCACTAATCTACGACACCTGTCTGGACAGCTTTCTCTGATTGCCATTTATTCCTTGGCATAATAACTCTTTGACTTGAAACTTCCTGAGTTACTACTTCATGGAATGCAACCGTGTTTTTATTAGCAGTTCAGGAGAAGAAAAGTGGTTGTTACACCCCAAAATGAATCCAAGTCATAAATCAGGATTTAGAGACGATATCGAAAGCATTTTAAGGAGAAATAATTTTTACTGACTACTTGAAAAAATTGTCATATGTGATCTTTCCTTATGTCTGATATCACAGTGCTCATTATCTAGTTTGTTATTTGATTTTTTTATTTTTAAATAACAATAACAAATTTAAAATTATTATTTATAATTATTATTTAAATAATTTATTATTTAAAAATAATAAATTTTAAATTTATTATTTAAATTATATTCTGGGATATTTTTGTTACGTTTGTGGGAATTCCATCTCTTTCATTTTCATATATATTTGAGTATGATTCCTTTGCTAGGTTTTTACCACTTTTTCTTTTGATATCTACGACTAGACATACACAAATATTAAAGAAGTGTCACTAGTAATATAAGATGAGATCAACAGTGGGAATTAATATGAAAACATATCCAAAACAAGCATAAAAAATATATGTGTTGTGCAGTAGGAATATGTGAACAGTGAAAAAAAAATAGAGTGAATAAAAATTGTCATTATCAGATTATTTGACTATTTTCAGAGATAGAGATGCCATCACATCATGCACAATTCTATGTCAGTAAACTGTTTCTCGTAAGATACCTGAAGAAAGAATCACGTGTGCTTAATCCAAATTTCTAAATGAGACGTGTGAGCTCTGAGAACTCAGTTTTAAGGTACATTAAAAAAAATGTACATCTAAGAGATGTTATTAACAACAGACATTGTTAGAAAGAGTAGCTTTGATATTATTTACATGGGTTCAAATTACCATGTCATTTCCCTCAAGGCCATGTATCCCGATAGGTTTAATAAAAGGCTGAAAATTATTATAAGAACCAATTGCAGTAATACACATAAATCTTTTCTATTAGATGCAAGACCAGGCTTTCTCTTCTCCTCTTAGAAATAGAGAAAATCATTTTAACAACCTATAAAATATTGTTCTAAATTCTCAGGAACAGTATTAAAGTCATTTTTAAGTATAGTTGGTTTTCTAACAAGAATATGTTGTATTGAGGTATGATTATTTAAAGAAGTATGTGTGGCCTATTATACCAACTGTTCAGAGTCTGTAATATAGTGGCTCTTCCATCCTAGTTGTCAAAATACTGATTTTTTCATTTTAAAAATAAAGATAAGATTGAATCTTATGTTGTGTTTATATAGTGTTGCATTTTCATCTTTATTTCTCCATTTATGACAACAGCAATATAATAAATGTCTTCTCAGTGCTCCATCGCTGGAATGAAATTGTATTATTTTAAAGAAAATAATGAGTTGTATGTAGTAACCTTTATATAGACAATATGGAAATGAAGCCCCAGCCTCTCTTCAACATAGCTGAATAAATAACTCCAAGAGAGAATTGGTTATACAATTATTTTGTAACAAGAAATAATTTTTTAACTAACGATTGGTACCTCATCAATTATTCTCAAGTTATAGTAGAGATAATCAAATTATTCTAGTTCAATTATTTTAAGAATTCTGTATTCAAATCCATTTTCAAGTAAAACATAAAAATATGTTTAACAATATCTCCACATGCTAATTCAATACTTTACTCTTATCTGTTTCTCCTTTTTCAGCAATAGATGTCAAAGTTGACAGAGTGAAATCTTTGAAAGTTTTTATCCTAAAAGATTAAAAAGAAAAATTTATATATGTACAAGTTCCGACAATTGAGTTTGCAAACTCATCTTAGAAAAGGGGGTTACGTGATTTATTGCTGCAGATCACTATGATCTCCATCGATGGATTTCCTTGGGAAACTAAGGGAAGCACCAGTCCACCTTTCAAAGCCATGCTGGGGCTCTTTTTCTGACAGCCATCAAAACTGTTGGCATATTGCTTTTGGTGTTCTGAATGCCATCGAAGTATCTTCCTTCCAAAATTTCTTTTTTCTTTGAGTAAGAAAAAGTCATTGGAGGCCAGATCAGGTGAGCAGAGAAGGCATCTAATACAGTTACTGGTTACTGGCTAAAAACTCCCTCACGGACATCTAGTTTCTTGTCGTGATGCAAGAGCCATGAGTTGTCAGCCAGGATTCCCAGGTGAGATTTTCTTGACTGTTTTGTATTGATGTTTACTGGGCCTGCTATGCTTCTCTCACTCTGAGATGATTTTGACACCCACATCAATGAATTTTTGCAATGCTTTCATCAATTATCCTCGTTAGTGGCCAGCCTGACCTCTCTTCATCGGTGATGCTTTCTCTCCCCACCGGAAAACGTTTGGTCCATTGGTACACTGCTGTGTTTTGATGGACTGTCTCTATCTATCTATATATGTGTGTGTGTGTGTGTGTGTGTGTATGAGAGAGAAAGAGAGACTGACTAGTGGTAGAAACAATAGAATTGTTGAAAGCCCATGAAATATTTCATATGCACATATTTTTTTCTTAATGGTTATATTTGTGACATTAAAAGAAATCTACCAACAGCCAGGGGCAGTGCAGCATCCCTGTGTTCCAAATATTTGGGAGGAGGCGAGAGCAGGATATTGCTTGAACCTGCCAGGAGTTGATCATCCTGGGAAACATGCTAAGAACCGACATCAAAACAATAGCAAAACAGACCAGCGAAGAAAAAATAGCTAAGAGAGTAAAACAAAACGGTAGTTTGATGTTTTATCTCAAAACTCTGTGACTACCGCAATCTCCATTTGTCGACTCTACTTATCAGCAAGAGTTTTCATTAGAGGATTTTTTTATTAACAATGCAGAAGAGAATAGAATACCTCTGGTTATAAAGAGTTCAAATGCATGTTTATTTCTACCCCCTAAGAAAATATTAAAATAAAGGCAGTGTGAACAGTATGCAAAATAAAAATCTGAGGCTCACAATTTAAACCTACTTTACTGCACTAAAGAAAAATTTACAATGAATAAACATCAGGCTTTTTTTCCCCCTTTTACTCACGTACTTTAAAATTGGGTAGGCTGCAAACATACGCATAAAATCAAACACCCACACAATTTCTCATTGCTGCAGTTTTCCTAGGAAAAGATATGAGTTTGGCAGCGGGCTCCCAGTAGGATATTTAATAATTGAATAAGCCTGACCCTTTATACTGCAGCTGAATACTCTCGGGACAATGGTAGTCCAAAGAAAAATGCTCTGCTGATGCGGAATCTCTTGAGTTAGTCTTAATTGTGAGTGAGTCACATTCCACTGCTTTTTGTTTGTTTAAATTGGTTAATTTCCATGGAGAACTGCAGGGCTCAGCAATTTTTGCAGTATGATTTTTTTTTTAATGCAATGAAAAGAAGCCAAGTTTTCACAGCCTAAAAGAAACTCCTTGATCCATAGTACAACCCATTAGTTTTTTGAAGTTTGAACTGTGTTTTGTTCAAATGGAGTCTCTTGAGAGCATATATACAGTCACAGTGTGGCATATGCTTAATACTAGTGTCAGCAAGGATTTATTTTTTATTTTTATTTTAAAAGTAACATCTTATTAGGAATGTCCCTTGCTCTCATCATCTCATCTATTAACCCTTATGGATGTATCGTTAAAATACCTAGGTGCTATAATTGCCTCACTTTTTATCTTACTCAACAGTGTTTCCTCATCTGTTATATCATTCTTTCGGCATCAACATATACTTAAATTTTCTTCGAAATTTAATGAAGAAAAAAGATACCTCTTCTTTACCAAATGTTCTATTACCTATTGTTTTCCTCATTAGAACATTCTGAAGAGATACCTGTTTTATACGATTTAAAGATTCTTTTGATGACAAGACACCATACAATGACACTCATGACACTTGGGTAGATGAAAGACAACACTTTGCCGCTTGCAATTCTAAAGGAAAAGAATCTTCAACAGGGCCACAGAGGTGGTTGCCCTTGAAGACAGGGATAAGGTAAGAGCAGCCCGGAGCTAGCTGTAAGGGGCAGCTTATGTATTGCAAGCAGGGTGGTGCCAGCAAAGGCGGTGTTAGCTGACCTTTGTGGGTTCCTGGTGCATCACCTAATTTGAATTTTTTTTTTTTCAGTTCTGAGGCACAGAGGTGGTCGTCACTTGCCTGGTATATGTTCTTAAGATGATTACAGTAGGGATGTGGTGACCCTCCCCCCTTATTGTGAGAGGCATATATAATCAGATATAAATGTTATCAATTTCTCAAGAAGGGCAGTGGTCTGGCCTCTAACACACTCAAAACTGGATAAAGACAGCATTAAATACAAACAAAATAGAAAAATTATATTGCCTTATCTGTATTTGTAATTACCAATAATAGGTCTTTTTGTTTCTTTTACCACTCATATCAGAATTTTGTTTATAACTGACAGCCCATCACCAAATGACTTGCAACTGAGTCAGTGGCAACATCAATATTGACAAATCCAAAGGTTGATTCTCAGTGCTGGCTTATGGGTAGCATTTGAAACAGTCTATCCACCTTGTTCTTTAAATACATTGCTCAGTTGATTTCCTGCACAGCACTTCTTCACTAGTCGTTGCCTCACAGTCTCTTGGCCTCTTCCTCAATTCATTAACAGTTAAGCATTGTTTGTACCTGACTCAGTCAAACATCTGTTCCCTAGCTATCTGCATGTACTCCCAAAGTCTCCTCAATCATCACAGGCTTTTAAATACCCCGTTCAAACTGATGGCTCACAAATGTGTATCTCAAACCCAGAACATCATGCTGAGTTTATTCCAAGTCTTAATTAACTCTATGTCCATGCTAATTCATTTCTATTTTACTTTCATTCATATCCTATTCCTACTTTACCTTTTTGATTTGACTTGAAAGTCTAATGCTTTCTAATAGTAAGTCTAAAATTAACACTCCCAAGATTGAACCAGTGTCTTAGGCTAAAATAATACGTAGAATCATTCCCAAGTCATATAAATGTCTTCACTCCTGGTTCCATTTTGAAACCCAGATTCTAACCACTATCACTTCTTATAGCCTACACTGCTGATATATGTTGTAATTCTTCTGCAGTTGGGACTTTGGAAATGCATTTTATGTCATAATCATGATTCAATTTTCTTCATCTCTGTTCTCACAGCATTATATTTCATACAGTCTCTATTACCTTCCAATTTTAGTCAAAAGAGTAGTAATCTGCCGTGGCTTAGAGAATCTGAATTAGCATGAATTGCCAGTGATATTCACTCTGGTTTTTCATCTGTGATTTTTCTCCCTTTCTGCTACTTTCATACTGATCTGCATTCTGTTCAATGAGCACAGGGACACACTTCTGCCTTGGGGTATTTTAATTTGTCATTTACCCTGAATGGAATGCATTTCTTCTTGATATAAATAAGGCTTGCTATCATAGGTTTTAAGATAATTCATTGACAGTCAACTTTTTCAGGCAGAAATTGCCTTTAGTAAATGATTAAAAAGTGTAGTCTGCTCCCAACACAGAGCATTAGAACATGCCCAGACTATATCTTGCTTTATTTAGCTTTTACAGTATGTATTAGGTTTTTTTTTATTGCTGTTGTAACAGATTGTTACAAATTTACTGTTGTAAAATAGCCCAAATTATTATGTTGTGGTTCTGTAGGCCACAAATCTAGCATGATTTCACTTGACTAAGATCAAAGTATTGGCTTGGCTGTGTGCATTTTTGCAGGTTCCAGGGGAGGGTGTGTTTTCTTAATCAGTTGGTTTGTTGTTAGAATTAAGTTCATTGTAGTTATAGCAACCATGTCCCCAGTTTCTTACTGAAGGTTATTCACAAACTTCTACAAGGTGCCACATTTTAAGGACTATGTCTTCCTTCCTCTATTTCCAAAACCAGTAGATTTGGACTCAGTTTCTTTCACCTGGAATCTCTCTGATACTTCTATTGCTACCTTTTATTTGTGACCATAGCCTGGAAAATGTTGGTTTTAAAGTACTCCTGTGATTAGATTATTGTTAGCTGAATATTTAACAATAATTCCCTCTCAAAGTACTCAACTTGATAGCCTTTTGAAAAGTACATTTTTCTATGTGAACTAAAATTGAATTACATGGATTCAGGAGTTTAAAGTGTGAAAATAATGTGGGGGGAACTTTTAATTATGTTCATAACTTATTATGTAATTCCTTAAGTATTTCAAATTTCTTTTTATTATTCCCTTTCACAATAAGATCATAATTTGGAAGAAATATTTTCTTTCTATTATATCTCAGCAACCTAGAATAATTCCTGGATGATAATATATGTTTAGTAAATAATTATATGATGAACAAATATGGATAAGTAGAAAAGTGATGATTTTATTATTTATTTTAATTGAATACATGTAAAACACTTCAGAAATTTTAGGCTGATTTTTAGCAAAAACTATAATAGTGTCTTTCTTGTGTGTTATAAAAAATTCTATTCTATATAGATTCCATAAGTGCATAGAAAAGTTTTTTAAAATGTTAGTACATTCAAAATTTCTCCTACAGCACATATTGTAATTACCTTCAGGCATAACAAGCTTTTTTAATTCAAATTTTATTCTTGAAAAATACAAAAAGATCTTTCAAACAATTTTAGCAAAATAGATCAAAGACATTTGCATCTAAACATAAGGAAAAAAAAAGTATTCTTCTCTGTGTGTAGGGAAAGGATAAACATAAAACTCTGCCAGTAACAAACAAATAGTATCTTAGTCTGAGAACAGAAATGACTTAAATACATTCTTCATTTCAAGGAAACCACACTACCTGAGACATCTAGTAAGCACTAAAAAGGTCAGGGTCTAAACTGAGATATGGAGTTACTAACTTTATATCCTATTTATATGGTTTTCATTTTTAATTCTTAAAATATTTTTAAAGTTTATCTTAGAGGTATACCTTAATTTCCTACCAGCTACTAGCTTCAATTAGCAATAGGGGTTTTTAAAAAATGATCATTACAATTAAGATGTTTTGGATGATTAGAACCCAGTGTTCTTAGTTCTCTGAGGTGGAGGAAAACATTCCTTTACTTTAAATCTCTTGTGAGCTAAGAGGGATAGTAATTAAAAAAAAAATATGTAAGAATAGGGTAATTCATCATTTGACAACGAACATTTTATTCTAAAGGTAAATGTCAAGGAATAAATATTGGACTGCTACTATAGTAATAACAAATTGATGTATTTGGTCACAATTTTGGATACTTTTGAATTTATATATAAAAGTAATATTTAGAAAAGAAAACTTCAACTGTGAAAGAAAAATATGTGAGTCACAGTCTACTGTAATAGTGTTTTGATCTTTCAGTATCAGTCCTACTTACATCAATTGATTCTCCTATGAGAATTCATTATTTCCCTTTCATAAATCTTCAAGTTCTATTTCTGTGGGTCTCCATCTGAAATGCTAGTGGTCTCTAGAGTATTTCAGCAGGGCCAAGAAAGTCGTGTTTCAGATTCTATTGGTCTCAGAGATTGTTTCATACATAGGCTCATGACTGAGAATTCTGGTTTTTATCCTGAAGAGATAAAGCTCAGGAGCTTCATGGCAGGTATTTTCTGATCATGAGGGAAAAAAAATAATTGATGGAGTCAGTGCAGCAGCTGCAGCTCCGCAATAAGGTGAGTTAAACTATAACTTGCTGTCATCACCCACTGCAATTCCTCCATTATCCATGTTCAAACGTTCCACTCTCCACCCTCTGAGCATTCCAGATGAATCTTTCATGTTCTCTGACTCCAAACTGCTTCAACTTACACAGACCTACGAGACTGTGTTACTGGTACGTCTGCAGACTCTCTTATTCCTCGCCCCTCTGTGCTTTTGCTTTCCTCATTTGTAGGTTAAATTTCATAAACCAGCAGTATAACTATACCCTTGCATAACCCCTCAGCACCACTTCCCCTCATCACGCATCGCTGCGTCCCCACCATGGAACAATGTCTGGAACCTTGGAGACCTTCAGAAAAGACTTTGCCGAATGAATACGTTCTACGTATGGAAGCCCTCCCGGAATGTGCAATGTCCATTGTGTGTCTTGCACCTTCCACACTTCTTTTTTTTTTTATTTTCAGAATAAAGAAAATAGATAATGAAATAGGAAAAAATAACCTGAATTCATATAACATTTTCCCAGGAAAACAACTTTGCTTCTAGCTCAGACCATTTGTTTCCCTGTTCTTCATGCATTCTTTCCTATTTTCTAGTTCATTGTACAACCTAATTTATTTTTTCATGGGCCACTTTCATCCCCATTTAATGATGTCCCCTCAGCACAACAGTTGCAGAAAGATATGTGTATGGCGAAAAAAATTCAATTTTTAACATGTAAGCAAAACTAGAAAACATTTAAGATAGTTATATGGTATAATAGATGCACACAGATTATTGTAACAAAATTTACATTTATTCACCTATAAATAAAAACATTTAAAATAATATTTTTATGTTTATTTATAGATGCAAGTATTTAAAGGAATAAAATTTTACGAAGGGAGACTTGATTCTGGAAAATAAAATTGACAATTTTTAAGGTATTTTAATCTTGTACTAGAATAAAGATATGGGTTTTCTTAGGTTCTGCCGCTGAGGAGTTTGAGGATAAAGTAGGATTATTCTGTGTGCAGCAATTTTATTTATATTAGTGAGGGGTCTTTCTTCCTTTCTGACATGAGGACACAGAGAGAAGGCATCAATCTACTAGCCCAGAAAGTGAACCTGTATTAGAAAATTAATTGGCTAATAATCTTGAATTTCTATCCTCAGGTATTGTGAAAAATAAATTTCTGTTGTTTCAACTGGAAAAAAAAAGTGAGATAAACAACTATATTGGCCTGTTACTTTTGCAACACAATTGTTCAATAAATTCATTATTTCACAATAGATGGTTTAAAGTAAACTGTTTAAACGAAGGGTGTTTTTGAGAATTAGACTAGTCAGTAACAACTATACTTTTAACTAGGTAATTTAAATGAGTCATAGTAGAGAGGATTTCTAGATTTTGGTTTTTGGCTTCTTATTTGCCTGTTTATTATAGGTATGAATGAGCTGAGGGTGAATCTCCAAAGCAAATAAAGATCAGAATTATCACCTGCTGAAAAGATGAGACTGGAAGAAGAAAATTCCACTGTCTCCAAGTCCAATATGAGCTAAATGTGTCCTCTGACTAAATAGGAAATGTCCGTGTCGTTAAGCTGGAGTCAGAGCTTTCCTTTCCACTTTCCACCTGGTCATGCGAGCGTTTGTGACCTAATGTGCTGTTCTGCTTTTGTCCTCGCCTGGTAGGTACAGAACTGGGCAAAACCTACAGCCCAGCGAAGGCACACGTTCTTCATCCATTGCCTTCTCTTTGGTCTTATTTCTTTAATTATTACTTTCACTCATGCAGCCTCTCTTTCTTCCCCTTCCCATCACCTCATAGGCACTCTGATGTCTAGTATGTATCCTTGAATTCTACATATTTTTTATATGGATACATGATTTTATAATTTAAAACACATTTATTTTTATGTTTGTATAAAGTGGGCTCTCACTAGTTTAATTCTTCTGACTGCTGCATTGTATTTAGAGGGTGTATTTGGTATCTGTCTCTTTCCTCAGAAATAAATAGTTCAATCGCCTTTAAATCCCATTACCACAAGAATGCTGAAATGAACCTCTGGCACATGTCATCTTTCAGAACTGTGTGAGAATTTCTCGGGGCTATATATGTAGAAAGAGGATTACTGGATCACAGGATAGATTATGACAGAAATGCCAGACTATTCACCATTATTACTACACCAGCCAAATTTCTACTAGCAGTGCAGAAGGTTAGAGTGCACTTTAATTTCACTGAAAGTATTATTGAATATTTTACCTTTGTACAACTTATGGATATAATGCAGTGGTACTTAGTTAATCTTGTTTACTAATTAGTTATGATCTTGTATGTCTTATATCAAGTTAATTTGAAGTTTATCCTCCATTAATAATTTATTTATGTGTTTTCTCGATTTTTCTATTAGACTTTCTGCTTTACTTCTTAGTAATTTTCAAGAACTCTTTTTGTCATATATTGTATATCAGATACAACTGTTAAAAGTAGTCTGTAGGTTATGAAAAGTTTACTTTTAACTTTGATATGTATATAATCCTGCATATATATTCTACATATCATGCTTTATTTTTTTATATGGTATGTATATAATCCTGTATATCTTTTATATGGTATATATGTAATCCTATATATCTATTCTGCATACAATGCTTTATGTTTTTATATGGCATGTATATAATCCTGTATACCTTTTATATGGTATGCATATAATCCTATATATTTTTATATGGTATGTATATAATCCTGTACATCTTTTATATGGTATGTGTATAATCTTGTATATCTATTCCACATACCATGCTTTATGTTTTTATATGGTATGTATATAATCTTGTATATCTATTCTGCGTATGATGCTTTGTGCTTTAGAAATACTTTTTTGAAAAAGTTCTTTCACCCACCACGTGTGATTTACATTTTGCTCATATCTAAGCCAAGTGAACCTAAAATGTACCTTTTTAGATAATTAGGTATCTTATTTTATTTTATCACATAAAATGAACAAATCTGTCCTGTCCAAATTCTTTTCTTCCATATGTATGTTAGAGTAAATCTATATAGACAGGTAGATAAATATAGAGATTTGAACTCTTTGAAGGATTGTTTACTATGTCCAAATTTCTTTTAAATTCTGCCCTTTGCTCTGTTTTCTGAGGTCTTAGTTACAAATTAACATACATGGTAATTTATAGATGATATTGATATTAATCAACATCATCATAAAATTTATTTCTCCAGTGTGCTGTATGTCCTTATTAATTCTGACTTTCACTTATCACCTATAGACAGAGAGGATTTCATATTGCCCTGATCCTAATGCACATTCAATATCTTCTTCTGTAATTCCTAGTTTTTGTTGACAGCTTAAATTGTCTTATGCATTAATAACTTTATAGTTGATAATTGCTCTTGAAAACCAATCCAATTTGTTATTATTGTGAATCAATTCTCACTTTCAGAATATTGCTAAACTTATTATCTCTAATCATTTTAGATTAGGATGGAAACAAACTTTTTTTAATATTGTCTATAAAGATAATTTTATTGCCTTCTTTTTAATCTTAATGGCTTCCTCTTTTCTATTGTCTTGTAATGCTGCCTGGAATATAGTTCCCAGTGAAAAACTGGAGATAATAATAGCCACCTTGCATTGCCTCCATTGAGAGTAAAAGTACAATTCTTCTATCACTTAAATTGTTCCAAGTGGTTGTGATAGTTGATTTTTCACATTAAAGATATTTTCTTATATTCTTAGTTCACTGAGTTATTTTTGCCATTTATTCTCTCCAATGTTCTGTATTTTCATACTCCTATTTATTGCTAAATTATCCATGATAATCATTGTTGCTTAATTACTACTTATTACTTAAATTACAACTAATATTCCAACATGATTCTTATTTCTTCAAATAAAATTCCATCCTTTTCTATGTCCACCTATATATATTTTTTCTTTCTTTTACTTTTCAGTGGGCCACATACAAAGTATTGCTATTATTTTGTGTCCCATACATATCCCGTACATTTTCTCCCAGTTTGTGGCTAGCTTTTCACATGTTATGATTTCTTTTGTTCAAGAAATGCTTCAAAATGTAAGTTTAATGTTTGATTTTAATGTGTATAGTACCCATTAGAACTCCATATTTTTTTATAAAGTAATAACCTCCTATTACTTTTGTTAAAGTAATAGATAAGGATGTTCGGATATTCGTCTGAATTTCTTTCAAAATTCTTTATAGTATTTTTGTTTTTTATAAACTCACAGCAACCTCCATCAAGATCAAAAATAAATGATCTTGATGTGGGGTGATGTTAAGATCCATTTTGTTTGTGATCATATAAAATGTTTGCCTTAATCTTTATTGAAGCATGCATAGTTTTTGAACCCTAAGTTATCACACTAACTCCATTTACAAAGTTGCCCTGCCCTGACACACTTACACATGTGTTTGTATCAGTGAGGCACTCAGTTCAGAAATCAGATTCCTGCCAAGGGGTGTATGACAGGCCATGAAGTTGGCTAAGCCTGAGCCACTAGCTGATGGCAATAGTCAGTTCCAGGCACTGAAACTGTTCTGGCAACAGCAGCAAATAAAAGTGTTCTGCTGAGTTTTTCCAGCAGGCAGATGTAGTCACTTACCACCAACAAAGACTCTATAATGCACTCATGGTAAGCAGATCATTAAGCAGGTCTTTTACAAAATAATATTTATGAGGTAATACAATTTAAAAATATTCTTTCTACCCAAATATCATCTCTACAAAGGTTGTAGCAAAATAAATCATTCATTATTGATTAAGCATTAAATAAGAAAATGATGTGCATCACAGGCAATCTGCTAAAGGACTGCAAAGGAAAAAAAAGACAACTCACACTTTTGTGTAACCAAGCAGATACGACCCACTACTTAAATGCTCTCATAATAAATAACACTGATCTTTAAGTAAGGGAACTTGGCAGCACCATTTGTCACACATCAGCTAATCTAAATTGACCTAGTTATTGAGGTGATCATCTGTGTCAGCTAATTGGCTTTATTCAAGGAAAGGAACAAACGTCCTATATAGTTAAAACAGGAGGTAGTTTTTTTTGTTTTGTTTTGTTTTTTTAGATTTATTTATTTATTTATTTATTTTTTTTTTTTTGAGACAGAGCCTCAAGCTATCTCCCTGGGTAGAGTGCCATGGCATCACAGCTCACAGCAACCTCCAACTCCTGGGCTCAAGTGAGTCTCCTGCCTCTGCCTCCCAAGTAGCTGGGACCACAGGCGTCCGCCACAACTCCTGGCCATTTTTTGGTAGCAGCCATCATTGTTGTTGGCGGGCCCAGGCTGGGGATTCGAACCCGCCACCTTAGGTGTATGTGGCTGGAGCCTTAGCCTCTTGAGCCACAGGCGCCGAGCCTATAGATTTATTTATTTATTTGAGACAGTCTCACTATGATGCTCTTGGTTGAGTGTGGTGGTGTCAAAGCTCACAGCAAACTCAAACTCTTGGGCTTAAGATATTCTCTTGCCTCAGCCTCCCAAATAGCTGGAACCACAGGTGCCTGCCATAATGCTCAGCTATTTTTTGTTGCAGTTGTCATTGTTGTTTAGCAAGCCCAGGTTGGGTTTGAACCCGCCACTCTTGGTGTATGTGGCTGACACTGTAACTACTGTGTATGTGTGCTGAGCCCAGGAGGTAGTTTTGTAACTTAAAGCAAGGAGCCCAGCAGAAATTAGCCCAATGTCCCACAAAAGCTGGGAAATTGGGCATTAGCTTCTTTGATAGTTACATTTTAGGGAGCTGGCTTCCAGGTCCTTGAGAAAGACATTGGGTTCTAGAGGTGAAAGGTCTACTGAGTTTTTAAAAGGAGATATATACTGTTTAAAGGAGGAAAAAGTACTCATAATTGCAAATTTTCTAAAGTAAATGCTTAAAGAAAAAGGAACAGAAGAAAATATCTTCCCTCAGAATTAAACTTCTTCTTAATTTGTATTTGTCCTTAGAGGACCCGATGTGAAGTTGTATTTCTAAGAGTCCCAGACACCTTCCATTCCCTAAAGCAATAAGAAATGTGGTGAAAGTCTCTCAGTATTTATAAACATCGAAAACTGTGAAATCCTGAACTCCTGCCATTTGCACAACATGGGCGGAAATGGAGAACATTCTAATGAGGGAAACAAGGCAAGCCCGGAAGGAAGGACACATTTCCCATGTTCTCACTCATATGTGCAACTCTTATTAAGGGCTGACTTTTTGTAGGCCAGTATTAACAGAAGCTATGTTTGGAAGAAAACCGTTTCTTTGTTTATCAATGGTTTCAAGGATCTCAGAATGGCAAAACATAAGGAATAGCACTTAAAAGTCAGATCCATGTAAGCAGAATTACTATAATCGTAGAAGAGGATGAGAGAGGATGAAGGTGTTTGATGCACTGGAGTCAAGGACAATGGCTAAAATACTAGACCATTATTTTTCATTATTCTTCAGGTACCTGAGAGGCCACAGTTTTGCTTAGTTTTTATAAACTGAGCAATAAAAGGAACCTGGGCTGATGTCAACTGCTGCAATTAAAAACTGTTTCTTTCAAAAACAAATTTGACCTCAATCTGGTGATAGACCAGAAGCCATTCACAGATACTGTAATCAGGTGCCCTTGAGGAGAATGTTCCCCACTCACAAGGTTCCTCACCTCGGCATTCTCTAGAGTAACCGTGCATTGGGAAAGGAATACGTGGTCATTAGTGTCTTATTAATTACAAGTTCCTTACCAAAGAACACAAAGCATTGCCTGGTTCTATAGTTAGAGGGCTAAAGAAGCCACGTTAAAAACTAATGAAATTTATAATTTCAGTTCATTTCATATAGTATCTTAATATTTTACTGCTGCACCCTGCAATTATTTTCCCACTCCCCTAAATTAAAACTAAGCTAGATATGCTTAGCACATACAAAGCCCTCAGATCCCTACAGAGCATCCTCTCAGCTATTAAGTTTATTGATCCCAGCTGGAAACTGGCCCTGTGTGAAGAATACAGATTTCCTCTGTCCTGACACTAGTGTTGGAGGGTGTAATCAGTCTAATCTGTAAGTGAATGAAATCCAGGCTTTATTGCCTTTATATTTAGTCCACTGCTGGTGGCGAATATTTTGAGGGCAGAAAAATGACTTTCATTTCACCCGCCACTCTTGGTGTATGTGGCTGACACTGTAACTACTGTGTATGTGTGCTGAGCCCAGGAGGTAGTTTTGTAACTTAAAGCAAGGAGGGCTTGCTTTAGAAATCATTTTGTAGGGCTTGAAATCTACATACTGAAAAACTCCTGGACTGCTTCTTCTGTTTGATAGCAGAAATGCAGGCTTTGTGCATTTGGGGAAATTTTGTGTTTGATGGAATATATGGCTTTTAAAAATTTTTTCTGGGGTGTTCTCTTTGTTCTCCAGTGCCCTTCTCAGAGTAATCTCTCTGTGCTCCTTCCCAAGCCCCAGTCTTTAGAAACTAGCTTTAATCCACTTGGGAAAAGCCCCTGAGATTACTCACAGCTATCCACACTTCCAGGCATTTTAGTGCTACTGCTGGGTACTAAATAAAGACCTGTCGGTAAGTGTTTGAAGGTGTAATCAGATTTACTCTGTGTCTGGGAAATTTGGGATTCTTATCTGTCATGCTGTCTCCTGGACAATCAGCTAAATCAGACAAACAAAAATGTTCAAATTTAGCATTTTTACCATATTTTTATTGTTGACAAAATTCTTTAAAATCACCTCAGTGAGTCTACGGTGCTTTGGCCTTTCCAGTTTGGAGAGAAGGGGTGAAGTTCTAGTTTATTTACTTGGCTCTTCCTTAATAGATTTAACTCCTTGGGATAAGCAACCAAGATAGTGATTCTACTAAATACTGAATATATTTACTTTAACTCTTAACTCAAAAAATTTTAAAAAATTACAATATGTGTTTCTTGACTCACTAGTATCCTAACAATATGTACATAGGCAAATATATTTCTAATATGGAGCTACTGTGATCAAGGTAAGTAAACACTGGTGACTTCAGTAAAGCACTCACCACTGGATGCTCTTAGCTCTCAGTGTCCCGTCCTGTAGCCCTGGATTTGCATCAGCTCAAATAAGTAATCCAAGATCCGTACATTCCTGAAAATAATATTTTCTGAGGAGATATACTTTTAAATAGAAAAATTCGGTCTTGATAGTTGACAGAAAATTATTTAATGAATAGATTTTAAGTGACTCACAGAATCCTCTGGCTAGGAGCATCAAATATGAAGTTACACGCTTCAATACTCAATGTACCAAAACTGTTGTCCCCATATTAGGTACCTAATAATAGGGTAACAGAAAAATTGCCATGACTACTTCTGAATAACACCTCTGCCACCATGATTGACAGAAATTTTATTTGCATTTAGTGACGTTACATGGCATAAATCAGAAAATGAGCCTTAGAGGGGTGTACCCACTTGGCATGAAGATCACATGCCTCCATTCCAGCAAGGACAACTGAAAATAAGAATTTATAGACCAAATCCTAGTAACCCTGAACTAGCAATATGTGAAGTTTTCTAAATGTAGAAATCATTTTTAATCATCTTGAATAGTCTGAATGACACTCATTCTAATATTCTTCATTGTTTTGTCCATAATATCTATATTCCCTATGGTCAGAGATTAATAAATGATTGTGACAATGTCATTGCTTTAATTTTAATGATATGTACTGATGTGCAGTACTTTGTTTTTCAAAGTATTACAAGGGTACAAATATTTTTGGTCACAAGGATTGATTTCATAATGCCTGCGTCAAGCAGGCCTGTCACCTGGATAATGTTCATTTTACCCGTTCAGTAGGCTTTCAGGCATCCCCCTTTGTTTCCCTTTGCCCTGCTTGGTTTCTGTTGAGTTTTTCTTCTCTTTGTGCTTATTGGTTAGTTCCAGTTTAATAATGAACACATGTAGTGTTTGTTTTCCCATTCTTTAGATACTTCATTTAGGATAATGATCTCCAGTTCCATTAAAATTGTTGCAAAAGCAATTGTCATCCTTCTTCATGGTTGAGTAGTATTCCATGGTCACTGTTTATCACATTGTGTTAAGAAGTTGATTCTATATTTTTGAAATTGTTAACTGTGCTGCAATAAATATTTTAGTGCAGGTGTACTTTTGATAAAATGGCTTCTTTTCTTTGGGTAATTACCTAGTAGTAAGATTGCTGGATCAAATAGTAGGTCTACTTTATGTTCCATGAGGAATCTCTGTATATTTTCCACAGGAGTTGTACTAATATGCAGTCCCACCAACATTACATAAGTGTTCCTTTCGAGAATTATTGATTTTGGACTTATTAATAAAAGTCATTCTAACAAGTTTAAGTTGATTTCTTAGTATGGTTTTAATCTGCATTTCCCTGATGTTTAGTGAATTTGAGCATTTTTTCCCACATTTTTTGGCCACTTTCCCTTCTTTTGAAATGTGTTTATTCTTGTCTTTTGCCCACTTTTGTTGGGGTTGTTTTGTTCTTGCTGATTTGCTTGAGTAGTTTGTAGATTCTGGTTATTAATAATACTGAATGTTTAGTATACAGTTATTTTCTCCTATTCTGAAGGTTGTTTATATGCTTTGCTGATTCTTTCCTTAACTTTGCAGAAACTTACTAATTTAATCAACTCTCATTTATTTTGGGAGTTTCTGTTATTGTGACAAGGGGCTTTATTCATAAATTCCTATCCTAGGTCAATATCTCAAAGAGCTTTTAATACATTTTCTTCTAGAATTCTTAGGGTTTTATGTTTTACATTTAAGTCCTTCATCCACCTTGAATTAATATTTTATGAGTGGTAAAAGATATGATTCTTATTTCATTCCCCTGCATGTGGCGGTCCAATTTTCCCAGCACCATTTTTTAAGTAGGGGTTCCTTTCTTCAGAATATATTGTTGTCTGCTTTGTCAAAGATCAGTTTTTCTGTATATGGATGTTTTTATATCTAAGTTTTCTCTTCTGTGCCATTGATCTATGCATCTGTTTTTTTGCCCATACCATGCTGTTTTGGTAACCATAGCCGTATAATTTAAAATCTGGTAATGTGATACCTTCAGGCTTGTTCCTTTTGCTTAAGATTGCACTGGCAATTCAGGACCCTTTCTGTTTCCAAACTGCACAGCTTTTGATAGAATGCATAGAAACCTGATTGAACTTCACTAAACATATTTCTTATATTCTTATATCATACTTTCAGTAAAGTGTCTCTCTATATTAATATTATATAGCTAGCTAGCAAATATATTTAGATGTATAGTACATGAAATCTTTCATTCTTAAATAGTATTGCCACATTACTACTAATATTTAAATTCCCTCAACAATAATGATATCAGATACCTGAAAACTGATAAAATAAATCTCAATTTTAAATGGATAAATCACATTATAATTACTTCACAATAATAGACCAAAATTTACCTTCAGCATCAGAAATCTGGAAGATGCAAAAATATTACAAAAATTCTATGAACACATGTCTAAACATTTTCATAATCTTGTGCAAATAATAAAAAATTCATTGGTGGTGCACATGTCACATTGGAACAATCATTTTATTGTATTTAAAATCCTCTTCATGAAAGCTAATTCTTAATTTTTAATTCCAAACAAATATTTAGAATCTCTTCCTCACTAGGTATACTATCTGTATGTGTGGGTGGGAGAGAGAGAAAGAGAATATCTCAGCTAATAATATTGAATACTAGAGAATATATAGTCACACATTTTGACCAGGTATAAAAAACAGTAGATAGAAGGTAGAAAATGTAAATAATAACAACCATACTAACAATCATAATCACAAAATTAAATAATAGCAACCAAAAGAAATGAGAGTGTTGCCCTGAGGGATGTGTAGCACATCATTAGTGTAACACAACCTTTATTTTGCCAAATATAAGTAATGTAAGTATAGACCAGGGATATAAATATATATAAGTTGGCTGCAGGAGAGAATATACATTAGAAAACTGCAAAGTTATCTTTAAAAGAGATGTGTTTGGTGTTTGAGACAGTTTATCTGACAATAATATATAGGACATATTAAAGCAATCTGTCATAGAACTAATTTGCATATAAAGAATGATTTTGATATAATACTTTAGGGCATGGATTTAGCCAGTTTCCAGTTCAAAATCTAAATTGTTTATATAATTTGTTATATATTTCCCCAAGATATAAATGAAATAAAATTCCTGTTTATAAATTGTGTTTTTAGCTTTGATTCAAAAACTTTTAAAAAAATCTCAATATATTTACACATAGGTATATAGAGAAAATATTTCCTTCAAGTGGTTTACCCTTTGAATTGTTATTATTAGTTGGTCTAATTTTCCTTTTAATATTTTGGCAGGAATAGACTAACTTATTCCTTCCTCGTTACATATGCTCCATTGATTGTGATGGAAGACTTCAGCTTTCAAAGCATGTAGTCTGAAGCACATTATATTTTCTTCATTTTCTGGGGAAAATAAGCAAACATAAATTAAAGGCAGAGACTGTCTTTGCAGTGTCCTTTTCTCTTCCCTATAGGTCCTTGATGAATGTCAAATCATGATGGCGATAAAATCCTAAACTGTCTTATTCTTTAAATCATCAAACTATGAAATGTTTCATTCACATATGATGTTTCAATAGCTTGAAAAAAAAACAACATTTTTATATTTCCTTAGGTCATTTTGAAAAAGCAAAACAATGGGCATACATGACAGCCTCCCATCTATCTGTGTGTATAAAAAGCCCAGTGTGATGAAGACTAATGGACCAGACTGATGTTTGCAGAATTCCATTAATGTATTTCCAAGACTATCATAACTCACTCACCTCTGTTGAGTTTATGAGCCATGGGTTTTGCTCCGGCACATAAAATCAGCCTCCCTAACACAAGGCAGAGACTAATAATATTAAAGATGACACTTCTTCACATTTTGAAACAAGGTGACTCATTTATTTCCCTTTCCCAATGTAATAGGACAATGGAGTCATTTAAATTAGCAATGATGTTAAGCACTTAACCCAAAGTCACTGAGTGGAAGTATCACACATTTCATAATAAAAGCCTTGTATTATAATCGCAAAATTCAAAGTGCTGAAACAAAACCAAATATAATGTATTAGTGTAGTAGGCATACAAATCGATCTGTGACATAAATTATCATGTGTCCTTTCTATTGCTTTATGGAATATTTAAAAAATCTTCCCAAACCATAAAGACTATCCTAGTATCTGATATACTTGTTTATTCAACAATCTGTAAGGAAGATATTTATCGACTATAGAGCATTCATCTGTATTTATTATTAGAGTGCTTCAACTGTAAACATAAGGTCCATATTTTCCATAGTCCTCTTACTGTTGGAGCTTATATAGATGCTGTTGTAAGAAAATAAAATTATTGAATGTGTTTCTAGACTAAAAGGCAAACAGATAAGAAGCATTGCCTCCAACATCTGTTTCTGTTTACTTCTCTGTCTTCTTCCTACGATCTCTGACTCCCGTCTCTTCCCTCATCCACACACTTCATTTGCTCCTCTCCTGCCTCACTGGCCTTCATCTTTCACTTCATTATGTGAAACACATTCTCTCTCAAAACTAATGTACTCTCTTCCCATTCTGTTTGGAGTAGCTCAAATGCAGTTTCTGGCATGGCTGCCTCCTTGTAGGCCCATAGGCCTCCGTTTATTTTATTATGATGCAAGTGGAAGAGAGTGAAGTTCTCATCAACTCTCAAATATTAAAAATCAGCCAATGTGTTTTCATGAATTGTGGCTCAAATAGCATGAAATACTGAAAGGATTTTTTTTTTTTTTTTTTAGTTATGAGGCAGTGGTCAAGTCTTATTTTATCACTTAAAATATAGCATTATAATGTATGGTAAACAGACACTTAAAAAATATTATCTCATCTGTAAAAATGGAATACTTAAATTAATAAACGCAAAGTATTGGATGAGTATATGACATGAAATGAACTTACGGAGTTGTTCAACCCCCAAATGTTTCCCCCTCATATCCACAATGGTATCTACAATGTTCATATGGCCTAAAGACAAGTAAAAAAGATTTCATTCGTTGATATAAGCATTGCAGGCACTTCTGAAATACAAACTCAGGTATGAAATTTCCTCAGCTTTACATATCATAAATGTCAATTAGTACACTGAACTTATTTTTTCCATTTATTTATTCATCAGTATTTATTTATTGTCAGTATCAGTATAATATTATAATCAATACAGATATAAACAACAATACAATTTCTCTGTAATTATTTTATACATAATCACAAAGTAATGTTGTAAGTGCATCACTATCTAAAATGTAACAAATTGATAGAAAAAAAATTAGAATTCAAGAAAGTGAAAGAAGAGAATTTAAAAAGCAGTTAGATAGACATTTTTCTTAGTCCTTTCTGAATGAGCTTCTCAAATTTGCGAGTTGAAAAGATGATACGGTCACTTCTTTATAAAATGCCTTGGTTTCTATTTTGACCTTTATTCTCAAGTTAACCAAATAGAGCTCAGCACGATGCATGCATGTCCATTTGTATGTCCTCTCAAGTAAACCTCTTCCTATGTCTGTTACATTGGCATTTAAAAGAATTCTTGCTTTTTAAAAATATGTCCCAAAACACAGAGGATGAAAAATAATGTATAATACAACCCACAGCCAATTTTCAGATCCCTAAATGTATTTAAAATTCCTAAATACTCATCAGAAAAAAAAGACTGTAAGTGTATTGAAGGTGGACAAAAGAAATGAACAAAGAGGTAGGAGTACAAAGAAACGAAGACAAGCTGAAATGCGGTCTGCGGACCTTATAGCTTAATAAAATAGAATTTAAAGTGATAATGTGATTAAGTATCTCCACCTACCATTTTCACAACAGAAGCAAAACATTTTGTAATGCAAAACATTGATGAATATGACATGAAAATAGGCGCTTTCCTACAGTGAGAGTTTGCAGGTTAAAACAGCAACGTTGAAAGGCAATTTGAGAATACCCAGTGGATTTACTAAGTCAACAAACAAACATTTTAGAGTGTCTCTTTTTTGGTAGACATTTTCCAACCCAAGAAATTACATCAAAATTATCAAAGATGTCAAACTTCAGTTATATTATATCCCAGGCATAGGAGATCAGTGATAAACAAATTAGTAGTTTGTTTTAATGTATTAAATGCTTGAGGTCAAACATGAATTTCATCAGAGGGTGATTAGCACTCTAAAGCAAGAGATGCCCTAGCAGGTGCCAGGGGAATAGCATTGTCACTGTAGTAAGGTGACCAGGCGTCCCGCTTTTGGCAGGACAGTCCTGATTTTTAACAATTTGCCCTGTGGCATTATGAAAAAGTCCCTAATTTTGGAAAGAATGTATGACATGTTAGATAATTGCCTCAGAAAGCCCCTCTCCCCAAAAAGCCCCTTCCTGCCCTCAAAGTTACAACTCCTGCCCTAACACAGGGAGTGGCCTGCTTACCACATCACCCTGTTCCAATTTCCCACTGCCCACCCCTATGGCTCTTTAAAGGTGATTTTGACTAAAAATCTGGAAGAAGCAAGTTGGTGAATCATGTGGATATATTGAAGGTAGCTGCTCAAACCTTCTGTATATACTCTTTTTTAGAAAAAACTTTAGAGAAAATTTTAGGAAAGAATATTGTATGTTTTAGAGGAGGAAAATTGTAAGCTGGAAAATGATAGGAGAGAAGATAGAGGGACAATGGGGGTCCCTTCCACTTGCATCATAATAAAATAAACTGAGGCCTTTTACCATGAAGTGAAAAGCCATTGTAAGAATTTGAAAAGATGATTGCCCTGATTTTATTAAATGGCTTTTGTTTTATAAATCGACTCTGGCTGAAAATAACTTCAAAGAAAAGAGTAGGGATGTGTAGTAAAACTTAGTAGGAGGTGATTGCAATAATCTAGCTCA
Source organism: Galago senegalensis (assembly GCA_963575145.1). Classification (NCBI taxonomy): domain Eukaryota; kingdom Metazoa; phylum Chordata; class Mammalia; order Primates; family Galagidae; genus Galago; species Galago senegalensis. Next base: position 20,609 of record CAUYTI010068985.1, on the reverse strand, counting down.
GACAAGTTGGTTGCTTGGACATATTTTTTAATGTAATGATAAGATATACTTTTTGGCACGTTGTACAGGAACAAAAAAGAGAGAAACGGAGGATGACAAAATTTTCTGTGGGCAACCAGAGTACTAAAGTTGTCATTTACTGCAAATCAGGTTTTACGAAGTGACACTGAAAGGGAATGTGGAGTTTGCTGGGCACGGTGAGGTTCATGAGCCTGTTCATCATCAGGAAGAGATTCTCCTTTTGTCTGGAGATCAGACAAAAGGTTCAGATGGAGATTAAGCCAGAATCCATTAGCTTTCAGAGAATATTTAATGTATGGGTACATAGGAAATGATAGTAGGGTGCATTTTAATAAAGAGAAGAGGTAGCAGAACTATGTTATGAGACAATACATTATTAAGAGTGTCAGAAAGGTTAACAAGGGAGCAGACTGAGGAAGGTGACAAGTGATGTACAGCAGACACCAACCGGGATTATGGGATGAAGACCTGGTGACAACCTAAAAATGTAATAATGTTCCTAATACTGTCTAATTATCCAACTTTCTCATAGATTCGGAAATGCTGACATCATTGTGACCTTCCCAAGAGTAGTGTCAGTGTTTTAATGGGAAGAATATTATTGATGTGGAATAGATTCAAGAGAGCAGGGAAAGAGATGAGTTAAGAACTCTAAGTATGGAGTTTTACTGTTATGGGGAGATTAATAAAGTTTTTTATGTGTGGAAACTCAGATAAGTTGGAAGAATTTATGGTTGGAACATGCTGAAGTGTCTCCTGATATTTTCCATTTTTTTCAGTGAAACAGGAAGATATTCTTTTGAGAATGAGAACACAGATGTATTGGTGCTGTAATAAAGAATTAAGTAAGCCAAAACAAAACAAAAAATGTGGCTGCATCTGAAAAGTACAAAAAATTTGCTAACACAAAATATTCTACGTGGTACTGGCAGCCGTTTGAAAAGATAAGTAAGCACATTTATATATTTCTCTTCAAACAAGTTCAACTCCAAGGACAAAGTGTGGATTTAGTGAAATTTTTAAAATTATCCTGTTTCTACAAATTTTTTTCTAAGAACCTCTTTAAAGAAATGGAGGGAAAAAATGACTTGCGGTATAGGCCAAGGAAAAGTTACAATTACTTAATTTAAACTAACTTAGACGAGAGTAAGAATTATGATACAAGAAATCCCCAAAACAAAAAAATTCAAATACTGTAGATCAGAATGTGACCAACAATTTTTTTGAGAGGATAGTTAATACTAGTAACCTGAAATTCAAAGTAGAATTTTTTGGAGAGAAAGTGATAATACACTGGAATCTAAAATAAACAACAAAGAGAACAAATATTACACTGCATGTCTAATGCTATGCCCAGAATTTTAAAGAAATTGCTTTACTTGAAAGCCTGCAATCGAAGAGACCTTCGGGTAGAATAATGTCTCAGATAGACACAGATGGTGAATGTATTATTTAGAAAAAAAATGGAGATTGAAGAAATATTCTGACTTTCAATGGACAAAACTTTCTGCCTTTAGGGAGTTACAGGAGCGTGGGCTTAGAAGAGTGGCATGGTGGGTGGGGATTGCGGGTTTCCTTAAGACCCATGGAAGGAAAGTTGTAAATCAAGGGCAGAGAGCATGTGGACCATGACAGGATCCTGCCGGCAACAGGTCCAGCAAGTTCCCCTCTAGCAAATGTACCATGAAGATGGACTGACACATATGGTAGGTCCATATTGTCAATAAACACAGACAGTGCTCAGGACAAATACTCTGTATGTAGGAAGAAGTTAAAAATCAACTTAAATATCCATAAAGAGGTTCCCAATTTGATAATCTGAATTCAAGAATCTTCTTGACGGTTAAGAAATAATAATAAAAATAATTGAATATGTGCACGTAGGGAATAATCTCTGGCTTTATTTTAATTGAAATATGCAAGCCACAAACCAAGGTAACGTAAGGTACTTCACTTTAATTTAAAAAATGATTTCCCCATGAAGACAACTAGGGCTCAGAAGCATAATGAGAGATATTTATTTACATTATAATTAGTATAGATTTATTTTTCTAAAACAAAAATGTAATAAGGAAAATATAATGGTTGTTAAATTAAATTATAAAATGAAAAGATCCATGGAGAAAATTATCCATTTAAGATGTATTTTTGGACAGTGTCTGACAATTTTCGTCAAGTTTCTGTAGTCAGTGATGACGGTGATCAGGTAACAGTACAAAGGAAGCTAATTATAGAATAGTGATGAATATTACTTGATATATGTGCATATATCAAGGAATAATGCATGAGATAGTCAGCTATCTGACTTGGGACCTATATATCTCATATACTGAGGGTGCCAAAAATTGTATACATATGTATACATTGTATACATAGTCAGCTATCTGACTTGGGACCTATATATCTCATATACTGAGGGTGCCAAAAATTGTATACATATTTTTAGAAAGGAAAACACTGAGTCAAAATTATAACACTCCATATACCTCAGCATGTCACACTGAGCACCTCCTGTACTTGCAGATGTCAAACATGACTTGAGAGTTATAAATATAAGATAGTTTTTCCCTTTATTAAAATGTGTATACATTTTGGACACCATCTGTGTTGTGTTTCTATCAATCTTTCTATATCTATTTATACATACACATATAGCAAATTATAGGTCACAAGATGGAGCAGAAGAAAAAGCATACGAAAACATTTCATAAGTAAATGAAATGTTTACTTCTCTATTGGCAAATACATCCTTATATCATTAAAGTCAAAGCTATCAAAATATTCCTAATATCCACAGTAAAAATGATCCTTAACTTCTGAAGGAACCATGATAACTGGAGCTCTTAGGTCCTGAAAGCAGTCCTCAGCTAACAGGCCCTAAGGAATTGGGTCTCAGTTCTGTATTATGCCAGAATTTGAATTCTGCTAACAGCTTAATAGACTTGATGACAAATTATCCCCCAGTCCCCAGACAAGGAGTTCACTCAGACAATATCTTGATTTCACGTTTGTAACACGCTGAACTAAAATTCTAGCAATGCTGTGCCTGGACTTGTGACCTACAGACTTTGACCTTACAAATTTGTGTTGAATTTAGTTGCTAAGTTTCCTATTACATAGCAATAGGAAACCATTATATGTCATTTCCTTGTTGTCAGTTTTTATTTAAGCTTATCTCTTCTTCTTGTTTCCTTAAAGCAGAGCTACAGTCTTGTTTCAATTATGAATATGGTATTTCTCATGCTAGCTCATAGCAGAAGTTTGGTTCTTTTTAGAGTTGGTTAGTAAATGAGTTTCCTTACAGTAATTTATTAGGTATTGTTTACATCTGATAATGGCTGACATTTAAGGGAATTTATCTGTCTCATTTATAATAATAAACCAACAATATCATCTATTCAAGGAATTCAAAGTACTAATATGGGAAATGAAACTATATCTTTTGTAAAAAGATCCGGTGAGAAATGAGGCTTTAGTGTTGTGTAAGAGAAATGTAAAGCCACAAATACTACTTAGCATATGTAATTCCAACAGGTAAAGAACACTGTCCTGTGAAATGACACCGTTCAAATGCCGTAAGGGAAAGGAGAGAGGATGGAGATACTTAGGCAAAGAAAACACTCAGCAGAGCGTGGGAGGCTGTCCTCCACAAAAAAATTGTTGAAAAAAGTAATTGGATAAGACCATTTCACTTGAATTTGTAAAAACTGTAAGATATCAAAAACATCTGTCCTAAGCATTAATTTGGGGGGAAATCATATTTAGTTAAAGTACATAGATCTTTCTGAGAATTCAGGGAACAAAAGTAGTATATATTAAATAATATAAAAGAGCCTTTGATACAAATTCTCCATGAGTATCAGGTTTGATCTATGATATGGAGTCAGGAGACAACATTTAGACACATAAATTTGAGAACAACTTTGTCATCTATTCTGTAAAGACAACAAGAATGTTTTGTCTTAATAGAATGCTTTCTATGAGGATAACTAGATTAAAATACTTTATTTTAAATATTAACAATTATCCAACAAGAGAACTTTCTAGATGCAATTTTTAGATAAAATAACATGCTTTCAATGTATTGTATCATTAATATGCTATAAGAATTATTAATGAAACATTTGCTCATCAGTCAAGCGAGGACAGGAAAACTTCCTGTGACTTTTTTGCCCGAATTAGAAAATAAATCGAATTCATTTCTCTTGCCATTAACCTTCCACATGAACTCACTGAGCTTTAGAAGATCCTTGATTGGTAGCCATTAAAACAGAATATAATTAGCAGCATCCTAATTATATCTAACTAATTTCAAGAAATAATTTTCTTATACTTTGTATCCCATAGAGACAAACCAAAATTACATAATTTTATTTGGCAATTAAAAACAAAAAAAATAATGAAAAGAGAGTACTTCCTTGTGGATTAATTCAGTGGTGAATATAATTTCTTGTCTTTTAGATAGTGCCTGAAGTCACTTTCTTATGGTTATTAAGCATATTTTGTAACTGTAATTACAGAAAACAAAAACAACACATACTATATATGGATGTATTTATAAAGTAACATATGTACATATGCATAAATTATATGTGGTAAAAGTTGTAATTAAGTTAATAAACTAAACCATAAATGCTCAGAGTAATAATTTGTATTTAGTTTTAATTATAGAAAATCAAGGATGATTATATAATGCTAATAAATGCTCTAATAGCTTCATCTAAGGAGAAATAACTTATAACTAAGGAGAAAAGGAGATTTTTCTGATTTTATTCAATTTGGATTTAAGATTAACTTTACCAGCATAAATTCCATGCTTAGCAAGGAGGTAAAATAGACTTGTAGAGTGACTAGTTGAGCAAAGTTAGACATCAGAGTAAGAATATATAGACTTTTTAGAAAGCAATGATTATATTTTGTTGGATGCCACCTCCTCTACTGCCAGGGGAGGACGAGGTAGGATGAATTGTTAAAATTATATGAATCGTATAGATAATAATGCAAGATTGTTTTTAGACTGCAGTGAGTATGATACTTTCTTTATTTGGGGAGTCAGCAGACGTTTGAGATACATAATTTTGAGACATATTTTTTCTCAAATAATATAAATAGTATATATAATGCTACAGGATGGTTTTTAAACTGATTATAAAGTGCTTAAAATGCAGCTGAAGATTCCAAGTTATAGGACCCCAAATCAGCAGCATTCATGTAGTCAGCAAATAACTATTGATCTGACAAGAAATTTCTAAGAAAAGTTCTGACAGACACTCTCCTATAAGCTACACTCTCTTCTTGGTCTTTAAGAGCTCTTATTCCAGCAGAAAATGTTAGATAATATCCAATTACTGAAACAAAATGTAAATTTAAAGTCATATTACAAGATGAAAGATGACGAAGAAAAACAGAAGACGAAAGTCTTTATACAAGATATCCTCTACTACATTATTTATAAAATATTTAGCTTTAAAATTAGATTTCAGTAAGAAAGTCTGGAAGGCTATAAAGAGTTTATTATGGATTCGGAGGAGAGAGCACTGGGCCTGACATAGTGGGTAGCACCACTGCCCTAAGTGGGATGCAAGCCTGGTGTGCTTCATGGGCTGCACAGAGGCTAGCGTGTCTCAACGAATTAAGTTTAGGAAGTGATGGTATCCTATATTTGAGGACTTTTGGGGGACATTTTCACAAACCTGTAAGGGCCTTAAAGGTCAGTTAATTCAATATTACCTAACTAGCCATTTAATGAATTGATGGAATAAAATGCTTTGGTAGAGGTCCTAGAGAGTTTGTCCCTCCTAGGAGAGCCAAGGACAATGCAATTCATCTACTAATTCAACAAATACCTATGGACTATTTACTCCATATCAGGAGATATTGCAACAGCTGGGAAAGACAGTCATGCCGCTCCCACAGGAGGAGTTGGTTGCACAGGAGGAAAGCCACTAAGAAGCGCAAAATGGTCAAGAAATCCTGGAGGACAGGACATAAGTGTATGTAAGACATGAAAATTGGGCCGTCTAATAATGAAGACACAAGAATTTGCAAAGTTGAGCAAAGAGGGAAGAAGTTGATAATTATAAAAATATAGTATATAGATAAGTGTGGGGAGAAAATGAAGAAAAGGCATGAAATAAATCCAGACAAGTGAGAAGGGATGAGATTGTGCCTATTAAAACTTAGGGCACTTATTCTGAGTTAATCAGCCTTGTGTTTTCCCAATATATTACGCCCATGAAGAGAATTATATAGAAGGAAGCAAATCTGAAACTAGATAAATGAAACTTTAATGGAGGAAAGAAAACTAACCTAACGTATGGAGAAGAGGACGTAGGATCTTGAAGTATTTGGCAGGTAGTAAGAATATAAAGTATTGGATTACCAAATGGTGTGGGTGAAACAGACGGTGGGGTGCTATTTATTGAAGGCTGATTGGAAGGTGCCTTCATCAAGGCAGGATGCAACAGTAACAGCTTGCCTTGACTCCCCGCAGGTGCCACAGCCCTTTCACATTCTGTGCGCTATGTCTGGTAGCTACCTTAGCAACCAAGAGAATTTCAGCTTCAGCTCTTCAGTTGGAATTTAACTGTATCATTTGTCTTCAGTTCATTATTGTTTTCTTGTTTTGGTTTTAGAGCTAAATAATAAACACAGACGACATTTTCTCATAGCTCACCCGGCATCTCTAAGTATTTGTATGTGCTTGCACGTGCCTGGAGGGTGAAGGCAGAAACTCAGTCCAACTTACTGACCAATAATATGCTTCAACAAAAAAATGCAAACCATCTTTATAAAATTTTACTAAACATCCTTTTTGCAGAGAACATGATTATTCCACAAACTGGAATAGAAACAGTGGGGAAAAACCAAAACGAACAGAAAATAGAGATCCGAGAAAGTGAAGAAATTTATCGATTATCGATATAGGTATAGTTATTGATGCTGTGATGTCATTCTATCAGCTAGATGAAAACATGGAAGTCATATGGTTAACTGAAAGATAAAGTTGATTTCATTACTATATTTTTTAATTTCAGTACCAGCAACTTCAATTTAAAATGGCATCAAGCTTACTCTACCTGTAGTTTCCTTATGTGTGCCCTGAAATCCCTGTGGAGATAAAGAACAGTCACGACCCCTGTGAAGCTAAATACCATTATGTACTGGGGGGGGGGAGGGTGTCTAAGAGCATTGGTCACTAAATGTGATTTTAATGAAGTTAAGTAGATTTATCTAGTCTATTTTCACCCATATTGTAACCAAGTTTAATCTTGAAACTGGCCACCTGATTTCTCTGAAAGGGAAATTAAAATGCTTCCATTACTCTGTGGCTATCCAGGGGCCTTCTGTTTCCTTATTGTTTATGTCATCCTTCTCTGCAAGTAGAAACGGTTTGGTTTGTATGCACATTGCTAATGTCCTCCTTGAAGATGAGAAAGTATATATTGTCTATGAATTTCCTGCAGTGCTCATAAGGTACTTGAAAACCAATTGCTAAATGATTAAATCAAAGTTTGTTGTCAGAATGGCATTATAATAGAGAATAATTGAATAATATCTTGTGTGGTGTCTTAGGAATTTGGAAGCTACTTCATATAATAGAATGAAACAAAACAGGCAATAAATTGAAACAATATTTTAGTTAATTTGGTGTTTCATTATGTTGATATTTATAAGCCAGCACTCATATATATTGTGCATATCTATCTTAGGTTATAATTTGTTACATACTAATTTCCTATAGCTTTAAATACATACATTTCTCTCTAAATTTAAGGCACGTAAATAAATTAGACAAATTATCATGTGTACATTAGCGGGTACATTTTAAAAGGGACTAACTAACTTTGCTGCCTGTGTGTTCTGAAGTCCCACAAAATTATCCACAGAAAGTATTTCAAGCAACACCAACAAGAAGATATTTAGGCATTTGTATGATAATGATCATGAAATTACCTTATATTCATGTATTGCCTTTCCTTTGCAAAATACATTTTCATCCATTATTTGATTTGAATGGCCAGGGAAGAGTGATGAAATGATGTGGTGGGAGGAATGTTACTTTTATCATATGTTTTAATATAATGCAGTTGTATGGAAACAAATTAGAATGTAAACACCAAATAAAATATAAATGTATAATGTTACTGACATATACATTAAAAATATTACTAAATACCAAGGGATATTTAAAGACAAGTAAATTTAAAAAACTGTTTAATTTGCTGGTTAGGTGCCTATAGTTAATTTATAATGTATTATACACTTTATGAGATAGCTGAAAAAAAGTAGGAAAATGGAAATATTGGTGTCAGTAGCTTATAATTAAAAAATGGAAAGATATTGCCAAATATTGCATTTAATAAAAACTTTGCTGCATATTCATATTGTCATTCTTTTTTTTTTAGACAGAGCCTCAAGCTGTCCCCCTGGGTAGAGTGCCCTGGCATTACAGCTCACAGCAACCTCCCAACTCCTGGGCTCAAGCGAGTCTCTTGCCTCTGCCTCCCAAGTAGCTGGGACCACAGGCGCCCGGCTATTTTTTGGTTGCAGCCGTCATTGTTGTTTGGCGGGCCGGGCTGGAGATTCGAACCCGCCATCTTAGGTGTACGTGGCTGGCGCCTTAGCCGCTTGAGCTATAGGTGCTGAGCCATATTGTGATTCTTGATGCCTCTTTGAAACCCAAACTCCAGATGTGAAGGGGGAATAATATCAATGAGTTTGATTGATCTGATGAATGAAGCTTCTGAAGAGATGATCTACTCTGAACATCAAGTAAAATGCATCACAGCAGACACTGTAAATGTTATACCCTCTTTCATTTTTTCTTTATAGCATCACATTGAGGGGAGGAAAAGAATGACCAAGGTAAGAAACAGATCTCACAGAGCCCCTTGGATTGTTTCCTCAACACATCACGGTATTCCCAATATTGAAAGTGTTTTTTCTTCCTATAAACAAAGAATTATCTTCCCACTACAAGGTAAAAAACTCATAAACTTTGCTCATAGTCTCCCAAAGTCAAAAACAAGAGAGAGAAAAAGTAGTCTTAAGAGGATACAATCAGCTTTATGTGAGAAATATTGTGGTTAAAACAACCATTCACCGGGTGATAGAACCACAAGGATAATCACAGAGTAAAATACTTGTTTGTATAAAGATAGTGTCTTACGTTTGTTATTTTCTGACAAATTATAGATTGTCCCTAGAACTAAGGGAATGCATGAAATTTTATTACTATTGAAATGTAATTAACATTTTTATTTTTATGATAATGTAGCCAGAACTTAGAAATCTTTAATTTCTTTGAATTTCTCTATCTGACCATGTCTTGATTCATATACAGGGCTGTACGTTTGCTGCTGATATATCAGGGCGTGGGCCTCATTTGTCAAATGATACACAGAAGAAAAGATTTGTTCACGTCAATGTGCTTGTATTTTAAGAAAGCTCTTTAGGCAAGATGTATTTCAGCATATAACATTTATAAAAAATATTCAAAGCTAATATATACGTTTACCAAATAGAAAGCAAAGAGATAATTCACTAAAAGTTTAAACTGTTATTATTTTGGACAGTCTTCACAGCAATCATAGAAGGTATGTGCTGTTTCCATTTTATAGATGGCGAAATATATGATAGCAAGTGTAGAGATAACACCTGTATCATTGCTTAAAAGTCATTTGGCTTTGAAATATGTAGTTATAAAAAGGAGAGGATGAGAAGAAAATAGGCGAGAATGTGTCACCTTGAATAAAGGCATAGTGTGGGAAGAATAGATAAATATTAAAACTCACTTGCCAAATTCATTGGCATAAAAAGCTCCAAAACGTCATTAATTAAACATACAAATTATTTTTACATACAATTAATAATAATCTCAACCAAAAGTGTTCATAATGAGAAGTAGAAGGTAGGTTCTCCTAATTCTCAATGATTTTATTCAGGCCTATTTGTTGTCTATTTTTACTTTATGGCAGCCCCAGAATCTCTTCTTTTATCCACAAACTCAGCATCTATCATATGATATTATCTGTGGTTCTGTTGTATATATCCTCTATTTTGTTGAGATCTATTCCTTCTCTATCCAGTTTGGTGAGGTATTCTGCGCAGCAGAGAAGATGGTTAATAACATGAAGATGCATTCTATAAAATGTAACAAAAGACAAAAAAATAAAGCCTAACAAGGAAAGAGAGAAAGCCAACTTTTACACATGGTTACTGTATACAAATTAGGATAGCCATCACAGAAAACTGTATGCAGGAGTCTCAAAAAACTAAAAATAGAACTATTATATCATCCAGCAATCTCATTACTAGGGAGATACATGCAATCTATATATATTATATATTATATACATATATAATATATATTGCATTTCCTTGAAAATATAACATATATATATTCAAAGGAAATGAAATTAGTATGTCGAAGAGACATCTGCTTAGCCACAATATTCAAAAAATGAAATCTACCTAAATGTTCATCTACAGATGAATGGATAAAGAAAATGAGGCATTTTATGTGTGTGTTTATGTACAAATACACACACACAATGGAATACTACTCATCCATAAAAACAGAATGAAATCCTGTCATTTGTGGCCACACGGCTTAACTTGGAGTGGATAATCCTAAATAAAATAAGAGACAGAAAAGCAATATCACATGTTTTCACTCATGGAATCTTGACGTGTTGATTTCATAGAAGCACGGAGTATTACAGTGTTTACCAGAAACCAAGAGGATGGGGACAGAAGGTGACCCAGAGACTTTGACCAATGTGAAAATTAAAGTTATACAGAATAACTATTGGTGTTCTCAAGGTCAGGTGAGCATAGCAAATAACAATGTATTGCCTAATTTAAAACAACTAGAAGTAAGGATTTTAAATGTTTTTATCACAAAGAAATGATGAACGTTTAATGTGACAGATATGGTGATTATCGTAATTTGATAAGTACATGATGCATAGTGCATTGAAACGCCATATTGTACCCCAGAAATATGCACAATCACTATGTGTCAATCATAAATTAAAAATTAATTAGATACAATTAATTGATTATATTTCCCCCTACTTAAATTTCTGAGATAGATTAGAAAATACAATACATTAAAATAAGATGGCTATTTCACCTGCTGATCACCCTTGTTTACAGAACTACATCCAGAGAGGATGTCTCTGTTAATATGTTTTTAAACACAGTGGACCTTTTCTATAAACCCATCTTGCCTAATACTGTAAGTATATTTTCTAGAACTGGTCACCCAGCAATCACCTTAAACTTATTGTAGGCAAAGGGAATTACGATTACCATAGTTCATTAATCCAACTGTTATTCAAACCCCAGGTCTAGGAAGGGACCTCACGTTCCTGAAGAGAGCACCTTCAGATATTAAACTTCTTCTAGATTGTTTGTCAGGAGGAAAAGGAAAAAAGAATAAGTGACTTCTGAATAGGCAAACAACACTGTCATGTTAGTTAGGAATGATTTGGAGGCAGGATTTAGAGGAACTGAATGATTTAGAGGAACTCAAACTGGGATGGTCCTGGTTCTGTACCGTTGTGAGCTTAAGAGGTTCAGACACCACTGCATGTGGCTCTCCAGTAAGTGGCATCTGTATTGTCACGTTTCCTGGCCTCTTGTACTGCACGTCCTGCATTGCCATGTGTGTCACCCCTTGTAGGTGTGCTGTCTTACAGTGATCTTGAATGACGTGTTGTATAAATTATCATGAAATTCACAGCATTTGATATTCTATATTAAGAGCTGAGCAGTACAATAATGTAACAATTGAATTTCTAACATATTAAACAGAATGCGCTACAAACTGTGCTGTCTCTAAATAGATTTCCTAATTTAATCCTATGAACAGATTTATGAAATAAGTACCTGATCTTTTCCCATTTATAGTTCATGAGATTGAGTGTCTTGCAAATAATATATCTTCCTCAGTATAAAAGTTATTTCATTAAGAGACATCAGACTAGAGCTAATAACTACCAAATACGCACATCATTGCTATTAAATACCACGCTAATCTACCTCAGAAATGTAACTAGGCGAAAATACATGTGATGATAAAAGGGAAGTATCACGACTGGAATACGGAGTAAATATGCTGGCTAAATAAATAAAAAAGAAACCTAACATTTGCACAGCTCAAAAACCAACAAAGAAAATGTTCATGTGAGAAATATCTACACTGTTGATGAGAATGTAGGTTATATTTAGTTTTGAAATGTAAATTGAGTACAAAATTAGGCAATAAAATGTTCTCAATACAGATGTAACCATACTCAATAATAGTTATGACCTCACTGCTTTGGGGGTTCTGTAGGACTGCAGGGGAAGTAGTGGTGGCAATGGTGCGGGGATTTTCCCGCTGGGTCTTTGGACTCTAAATTGGAAGAATGAATTAACTGACTGCAAGTAAAGGAAACCGAGAGATTTTATTGAGAGGAAGGAAATCAAAGCCTCAAGCACAGGGGAAGGGGTCTCCGGCAGGTTGCCGCAGGAGCTCCTTCGTCTAGGGCTTTATATTTTCTTTCTTCCTGATTGGCTCTTTCTATATGCAAAGAGAGGATTCTTATTGTACCAATCACCATGTTCCTGACATACATGATGTAGGAATGCACGGTTTTCTGTTAACCCTCACCCATTTCCATGGTGCCATCAAGTTTATGGCGCAGGCACCATTTCCCGTCCCAGGGACTGTAGCCTGCTGTCTGCACAAGCTGTGAGGCTGCGGCCTCCCTTTGTTCCATCACTCCAGAGGCCATTTTCCACTTCCTCATCCTTCCTGCCATACACAGGTCCTTCTTCCGCTAGACACATGGACTATTGTTTATTTAAAAAAATCAATAAATAAGCACAACGTGTTAGCAAGGATATGAGAATTTGAAAATATATTATCATATTGATATGTTTTCAGATACAGATGATAAAATGCAGGTTTAAAGTGTATTCTTCTTCATTTATTAATGCTAGCTTAATTCTTGTTTCTGGAAAACACTTTGGAAGTAGGCTACTGATGAAAAACTCAAAATTTTACAGAATAATGTCTCCATGGAACACTGACTACATGTGAAGCTTTGTAGTGCTAGTGTGGAATGTTGTCTTGGTTATTCCTTTCCTTCTTTTTTTTTTTTTTTTTTTTTTTTTCAGTTTTTGGCCAGGCCGAGTTTGAAGGCACCACCTCCAGTATAAGGAATTGACGCCCTACTCCTTGAGCCACAGGTGCTGCCCAGCTTGGTCACTTCTTAGCTATACTCTTGTGGAGGAAATTAATAAACTCCAGAGCTTTCACATCTTGCAACTGCTAAAATGGATTAACAATATCAATTTCTCTTACTTACACACATTTAAAGTTTAAATAGATAAGGTATGTCAATCTGGCTAGTTGCTTGGCACATACCAGGCATATTTTATTTTGTTTAATAAGAACAAAGGCTATTAAAAGATTAATCTTAGTCCCTCCCTATTTGCCGGGCATGTTCCAAGACCTGTGTATGTCAGAAACCACAGGTAGTCTTGAAACTGATAGAAATATGCTTTTTCTTTTCAATTTGATAACAAAGATTGCTATTAGGTGACTAACAGGTGGATAGCATATAAAGTGTGGATAAACTTGACAAAGGAAAAATTCACATCCTAGGCTCGAGAGCTCAGGATTGCAGCACATTATTCAAAACGGCACACAATTTAAAACATGTAGATTATTTATTTCTAGAATTTTCCATTTCAAAATTTTAAACAGTTGTTCAAAATTTTTCTGTCATAACTTCCTATGGGTAAGCGAAACTATAGAAAGCCAGACCTTAGAAAAGGGGGGCTATTGTACTTAAATTTCTAGATGCATTTAATTTTTTGTGTTTTTTCTTAACTCCATTTATTATCTGCATGCCTAAATACCTGCCTACAGGACTGTATTTAAAAAGAGATTCTATATTGATCTTATTTTAATCACTTTAAGAAATCATTTTAAAATAATGTGCAATTTGATTCTTGTATGTTAAACAGATTAAAAATTATAGACCATGTCTATATAAAATAATGTCTTTCAAGAAATCTGAGTTAGTTAAAATGAGAAATCAAATTATAACCAGGCGAGGTAAAGAGAATTCAAGAACCCATAGCCCATCTACGATCACAGAAAAAGAATTCACTGCATGCAGAAAATTCACAGTTTTGATAAGACTCTTGAACCTTGGCTTCTTGCAATGTCATAAATAACGGCATATTCTAGATGGAGTGACCTTTTCTTTTTGTTGCCAGTGTAGCTCTCTATCTCTCTCTTTAATAATAGCTTCTGGTGATATTCCGGCAGAACAAATCAAAACAAAAACCTGTTATTATAATTATATCTGAAGTACCTTCAGAAAAATAAAAACATCAGAAACTACTTATTCTTGGGGAATATTTTTCCATGTTGTTTATAAAATTTGTCATTGTGTAAATCGGGTAGGTGTAAAGTGTTTTCTTCTTCATTTATTAATGCTAACTTCATTCTTGTTTCTGGGAAGGAGGCTATTATCTTAAAGAATGTCTAACACCTGCTTATGACTGTATGTGAGGTTTGCAGATGGTCAGGAAGAAAATAATGACTCCCAGTGCACCTGAAGAAGGGAGAAATACGGCTATGTGAAGCCATCAAAATTCAGTATTTTGTGATGATTACTGGCTAGTGCTTCCTTTTTTTTTGAAAACTGAGATTATCAAAGCAAGCACCTGTTGCGATAACTTAACACAGTATCATTAATTCAAAGGACTTCAGGGGAAAACCTGTGTTCATCCTTAATATCTAACTTCCAGATGACACAACTGAAGCAGTAACAAAACTAAACAAGAATTATTAAAATATTCTCAGACTATATAGCCCGAGACTATGCAATGGCCTCATGATAAAAAATGATTCCTCTGGTGTTTTAAGTATGCAAAACAAATTTCCTAGGACTGCTAAGTAGAGGATGCAGTCATTAAAGTCTATTGTTTTAAACATTGAGCTATTATTTACATTTGCAAGGCACTTCACAGAATATAAATTCTTCATATTCTTGTATTTCACATAAATGTGTAAAATTACATTATGCACACGCAAAAATGGCTTTTAAGAGAAAGGTGAACTGTCTTCAGATGAAATTGAAATGCAGGATGAGATTTCCCTTAAGGTGATCCAACAAGGCCTGAAACTTCATTCAGTGATCATTTCTGTGTATAAAACCTTATGGAGTCCACAGCATCAGAATCAATTTATTTGTATGTCACAGACAGCTTCATGGCTGGAACAGTCAGCATACATATGAAATAGAAGCATTTAATCTACTGATACTAACTCCGGATTATAAATTAATAATATATACTTACAATTGGAACTCAATAATCATATTTTAGCTTATTGAAAATGTGTAAATGTGCAATCACTTACCTGATTTTGGAAGTGGTGCCAAAGACTTTTCATGTATGTTTTTTCTTCAGGTATGGCATAGAGCTTTGAGTGGTCAGTTTCGTACAAACCATAGTCGGAAATTTCTCTTCATTCTGAAACATGGAGAAAGAGCATAAATCTTTTGTAAAGCAACCTGAGCCTCGAATCTTGTTAGACTTTTAAATATTACCAGTCTTTTACAGTATCTCATCAAGTTGCTTTAGTAATTTCCCTTTATTGTATTTCCAAAATTTTATTTATTTTTCTATTTTTATTTGTTTTAATTTGTTTTTTATTAGATCATAATTGTGTACATTAATTCTCTCATAGGATACAGTGTGTTACTTCTATATGAAGTTTGGAAAACTCTCACCCAAGTGGCCAACATAGCCATCATGTCTTTCTCATAATTGTTATGTTAAGACATTTATATTCAACCTTTAGACAAATTCACCTGTACCCAAATAGGATAAACTATAGGCATGATCCCCACAATGTCATTCTCTTCACCCATCCTCCCCCTCCCCTCTCCCCTCCCTTTTCCCCGTAGTCTAGGGCTCCATTTGGATTGTAGCTTTCCTAAGATAGGTAACAATTAGCTTCATAATCGTGTTGAGTACATTGGATACTTTTTCTTCCATTCTTGAGACACTTTGCTAAGGAGGACATTTTCCAGCTCCATCCATGTAAATATGAAGGAGGCAAGGTCTCCATCTTTCTTTGTGGCTGCATAGTATTCCATGGTGTACATATACCACAATTTATTGATCCATTCATGGGTCGATGGGCTGTCTCTTTAAAAAAAAGAAAGTTGGTAGTTTAGTGGCAAAGGATGCAATCTATAATAAACAATACTGGCCCAACCGGCTATGCATTTGGAAGAAAAACTTGAACCTTTTTCTTATGTATACTAAACAATAAATTAAATATAAATGTGCAAAGGAAATATAGAAAATCAAACAAAGCCTCATGTACACTAAATCATAAGTTAGACATAGCTGTGAAAATATAGAAAATTAAATAATGATATCTCGCAGGAAAATCTGGGAGATTATTTTCCTAGATTTTCTAAGAATGCAGGATGATGGGGGAAAGACTCTTTTAACCAGAAATTAATCATCTTTAACTACCTAAAAATCCACACTCCCATATAGCAAAGAATAACAGGCAAAGTCAATAGACAAATAATTGATTTGGAAAAAAATTGTAATGCAGGTGGCAGGTACAAGAAGTGTACAAACAACTCTTACCAATGGCAAGCGAAAGGCAAGATTCCCCATAAAAAATGACCAAATCATATAATTAGGTATTTTATGGAAGAGCAAATTCAGTTGTCAAGCAACATCTGGAAAATAGCTGAAATTCTTAGATGTTAGAGAGAGGCAAACTGAAGAAATAAGGGATTAATTATTACCTCTGTGAGACCAGTGGGAAGCTGCAATCATATCATCTACCAGCGTGACACAGGGATAAAGTACTTGTATACTTTGCCAAAGGACATGTAAATTCATTCCATCCTTTGGGAGAGTATTCTGGCAACTTCTTTAAAAAATAAAAATGTATCTTTCTTTAAACCCAGCCATCTCTCCCATCGAATTTCTTTTATATAAATAAATCCATTCTGATTGAAAATTTCTGTAAGATATTGTTCACTGAGAAAAGGAAGATGCCAGAGAAATGTGTATAATGTTATTAAATTTTTATCAGACAAACAATATGAGAGTATTTAAATATGGAGAGATATATGGAAGGCCCCATGCTAGGTTATTGACATGGATTTTCTGTGATATTGGAAGGAAAGGAGCAATTGTAAACCTCACACAATTTCTTGAACATTTTTTCTTTTTCTTTTCTTTTCTTTTTTTTTTTGAGACAGAGCCTCAAGCTGTCCCCAATCACAGCTCACAGCAACCTCCAACTCCTGGGCTCAAGCA
Organism: Galago senegalensis; assembly: GCA_963575145.1. Classification (NCBI taxonomy): domain Eukaryota; kingdom Metazoa; phylum Chordata; class Mammalia; order Primates; family Galagidae; genus Galago; species Galago senegalensis. The sequence continues at coordinate 3,221 of CAUYTI010068985.1, read as the reverse complement.
AGTCTCCTGCCTCAGCCTCCCAAGTAGCTGAGACCACAGGCGCCCACCACAACGCCTGGCTATATTCTGGTTGCAGCCGTCATTGTTGTTTGGCAGGTCCGGGCTGGGGATTCGAACCTGCCACCTTAGGTGTACGTGGCTGGCGCCTTAGCCACTTGAGCCATAGGTGCCAAGCCTTGAACATTTTTTCATGCAATACATTTAAATGATTTCTTATTTTTTCCAATTTCAAATTTTATTTTACTGATGTTGTTTTTATTGAGGTCAATTCTTTTCCATGTACATTATTTGACAAAGACTAAAGTAATTTAGAATTTTTCGTATCTAGCTTGACTAATAACTTTCGATATTGTGAATTTTCTTTTTTGCTATTGTTTTTAGCAAGTACGATAGGTGGGTCAAATCAGACTTTTGTGAAAAAAATTCTATTTTTTACGTAAAATATTTGAGTACAAATTTTGTTGTTTTCAGTGTTACCTAAAATGTGTGACCATTTTTGTCTTTTTTTTTCTGTCAATAACAAATTTTACTGTTTGAAGCTTTTGCCATTGCTGGTTTCACTTTGAATCGATTATTTCTGCCAGTAGCATTTACTATAATTGGATGAGGTACTGATTTTATACCTCTTGGCTCAGAGAACAAAGCAATTGAATAGAGCAAAGTCATAAGATCTGAATGCACAATGGAATGAAAATATCTTTGAGATCAAAAAGTTAGGGTTAAAATGGTTTTCTTTGTGCCTGGCTAAGGAAGTTCTTGGTAATATTGTTACTGTTATTATTATTATTTTTTAGAGACAGAGTCTTACTTTGTCACCCTCGGTAGAGTGCCATGGTGTCACAGCTCACAGCAACCTCCAGCTCTTGGGCTTAGGTGATTCTCTTGCCTCAGCCTCCTGAGTAGCTGGGACTACAGGTGTCCGCCACAACGCCTGGCTATTTTTTTTTTGTTGTGGTTTGGCCAGGGCTGGGTTTGAATCTGCCACCCGTGGTATATGGGGCCAGTGCCTTACCCACTGAGCCACAGGCGCTGCCCTGTAACTGGTATTATTGAAGGTGTTAATCATTCCTTTATTCACTCATTGTACTCTAGCCATCCCAGTCTATGTAGAACTTCTGTTGCTGGAATTAGGAAAATTATTGTAGAGCTGGATTTGGGGCAGAATAACCTAAATGAGGATGGCCACAAACTGGGGAGGGCATGTCCAGCTGAAGGGGGCATTTGCTACTCAGCTCTGGCTAACTGCTGTCATGACGGCGTGTGGATCATGTGTCACCCTATCTTTAGATTTTTTTCAACATGGGGAAAGTATCAGCATTTTTAGGTGAAATCTGATATTTATGTGTTGGTAGGTAATTTGAATTTTATTAAACACGATCTGGACCATCATTAGGTATTTTTTGACAAAATACAGTATGTCTGGGGACTGCATTCTAGTTTTGGCCTTCCAGTGCAGCTCAACCAGTGACTGTCCTCATGCTTCAAAAGCTAGAAAGTGTGACTCCCTGGGAAGATGTCATCTTCTGTCTGAAAAGTCTCTTCTGCCAAGGAAATTAGCTAGGGGAGTTCTTGGGTCAACTCCAGTATCAGACAAATCAGCCCTTGGGCCAGATCCGAAGGCTGGAGGGACACAATGGGGCTAGTACTCCATGGATTTCAGTGTACCCTCTTGAAATAGCAGTGTGGGATGCTAGCTGTCCAGCAGGTGGCGGCATTGGAACAGAGATTAGGGATGGTAGGCCCAGGATATTTACAACTTCCTTTTTTGCATATGAATAAGGAAAATAACAGATGAGGGAAGATCAGCTTTAGAGGGAAGAAAATTATTTACAAGGCATCCTCAGTTAAAAAATACTTAAGCCCCTATCTGTGCCAGATGCAGTACCGTGCACTTTCCCAACCATCATCTTATTTGATTCTTACAACCTGTGATGTAGGCAACTACTCTCCTGTTGTAAATATAAGGAGACCGAGTTTCCGAAGGCTAAAGGTCTCTACTAAGGTTTTACAGTTTCTAGGAAGCTGTACTGAGTCCAGACTAGGTCACTGGGTCTTTTCATAAAATCGTCCCTCTCCTAAAACCACAGCCTTGTGTATGTGTTGCTATTTTGTTAACATTTTGCCTGAGTAACCTTGAGAAACTCGATCTGTATTTTGGGACAGAGAGAGCAGAATGACAATGTGCCTATCACATGGCAAGGGACATTTGCTCAAATGCCCAAGGTGGTTGTGCCCCAGAGCTAGTAATTGAGAGCAGATGGGTCCTATTACAGAGGAACACCCTGTTTGTGGTCTGGAGAGTGGATGTAGAAACTTGATGTATTCCTCCTTTTTTATGTAACAATTCCTGTGACAAGAACAGATTACCATTTCCCTTATTTCTTATTGTACAAAGCGTTGGCATAGAAAATAGGTTATCTAAGAAGTTTAATGCTTCGTGTGATAAATGTGAGGGGCCAGCCATCCTGCGGGCCATTCAGTCATTAAGGCTGCAGGATACGTGAGTATGGGACCTCGCCCTTGGCTATTTCACACCGTGTCAGACAGTGTTTGATTAAAAATGATTAATCTCAGGCTTTTGTACAAATGGCTTAAATCAGTTAAATAATTTGCCAAATAAATTAGATCAACCAGCAAAGATCAGAGTTTCTTCCGGCTGAGGCAGTGTTGGGGAGTGACAGATTTAGAAGGATGTACCTCCCCCTTTGTGATCTTGTGCAAGGAGCCAGTCTTCTGGGGCCTCCGTCTTCTCATCTGTAAGGGAGAGGTGGACCGGATGGCATCAGAGGTTCCTGACTCTTCTGATAGTCTATGATTTTCTGGAGTGCCATGCAGAGGAGGTGCAGAGGTGAACACCTTCACAGGAAGTCATTGGTCTGCTGAAACCCACTAAAAAGGATAATGTTTAATGGCATTTAAAGAGCACGGGCTTTGGAATATTATGCAGCCTTAAAGAAAGATGGAGACTTTACCTCCTTCATGTTTATTTACATGGATGGAGCTGGAGCATATTCTTCTTAGCAAAATATCTCAAGAATGGAAGAAAAAGGCTCGGCGCCTATAGCTCAACCGGCTAAGACGCCAGCCACATACACCTAAGGTGGCGGGTTCGAATCCCCAGCCCGGACCCGCCAAACAACAATGACGGCTGCAACCAAAAAATAGCCGGGCGTTGTGGCGGGCGCCTATGGTCCCAGCTACTTGGGAGGCGGAGGCAAGAG
>CAUYTI010068981.1:0-35185 GCA_963575145.1 Galago senegalensis | reverse complement strand
GCTCGGTGCCTGTGGCTCAAGTGGCTAAGGTGCCAGCCACATACACCTAAGGTGGTGGGCTGGAATCCAGCCCAGGCCTGCCAAACAACAATGATGGCAGCAACAACAAAAAAATAGCCAGGCATTGTGGCAGGCACCTGTGGTCCCAGCTACTTGGGAAGTGGAGGCAGGAGACTCGCTTGAGCCCAGGAGTTAGAGGTTGCTGTAAGCTGTGATGTCAGGTACTTTACCTAGGGGGACAGCTTGAGGCTCTGTCTCAAAAAAAAAAAAAAAGAAAAGAAAAAAAAGACAGCATGGTACTGACACAAAAATAGAGACATAAATATTTGGAATCGAATAGAAAACCAGGAAATGAAACAAATGAAACTAACATCTTACAACCATGTAATCTTTGATAAACCAAACAAGAACATACCTTGGGGAAAAGACTCGTTATTCAATAAATGGTGCTAGGAGAACTGAATATCCACATGTAAAAGACTGAAACTGAATCCACACCTTTCCCCAGTCACAAAAATTGATTAAAGAAGGATAAAGAACTTAAATTTAAGGCACAAAACAATAAAAATCCTCAAAGAAAACATAGGAACAACACTGGACGATATCGGCCTGGGAAAAGACTTTATGAAGAAGACTGTCACGGCATTTGCAACAACAATGAAAATAAACAAATGAGACTTTATTAAACTGAAAAGCTTCTATATAGCTAAAGAGACAAGAACCAAAGCAAATAGACAACCTACACAATGGAAAAGGATATTTGCATATTTTGAATCAGACAAAAGCTTTATAAGTAGGACCTATAGAGAACTCAAATTAATCCACATGAAAAAAAGCCAGCAATCACATATATCAAAGAGGAAGAGAGATGAATAGAACATTCTCTAAAGAAGACAGATGAATGGCTAGCAAACATGAAAAAATGCTCATTATCCCTAATTGTTTGAGAAATGCTAATCAAAACCACCCTGAGATATCATCTAACCCCAGCAAGAATGGCACACATCACAAAATCTCAAAACTGTAGATACTGGTGTGGACTGCAGACTAATACAACCTTTTTAGAAGGAACAATGGATAAACCTCAAAGAACTCAAGCTAGACCTCCCATTTGATCCTGCAATCCCATTACTGGACATTTACTCAGAAGGAAAAAAAATCCTTTTATCATAAGGCCACTTGCACTAGACCAGGGGTCCTCAAACTTTTTAAACAGGGGCCAGTTCACTGTCCCTCAGACCATTGGAGGGCCAGACTGTGGGCCCTGGGACGAGTCGGCTGCTAAGCAGGACAGGAAGCAGCAGCAGAAACACTGTGCGGGATGGATAAATGTCCTAGGTGGGCTGCATGTGGCCCGCGGGCCATAGTTTGAGGATGCCTGCACTAGACTATTTATCGCAGCTCAATTTTCAATCCCCAAAATGCTTCCCAAGCCAGGAATGGATTAACAAACTGTGGTATATGTATACCATGGAATACTATTCAGCTATTTAAAAAAATGGAGACTTTACAGCCTTTATATTAACCTGAATGGAAGTGGAACACATTATTCTTAGTAAAGCATCACAAGAATGGAGAAGCATGAATTCTATGTATTCAATTTTGATATGAGGACAATTAATGACAAGTAATGACATGGTGGGGGGTGAGGGAAATAGAGAGTGAGAGAAGGAGGAGGGGGCTGGGGGAAAGGAAGAGCAGAGAGAGGGAAGGAGGGAGGGGGTAGGGTCTTGCTGTGTGACACACTTTTTGGGACAAGGCACATTTGTAAGAGGGACTATACTTAACAAATGCAATCAATGTAACCTGGTTCTTGTACCCTCAATAAATCCCCAACAATAAAAAGATACATATGTATTTCTTTATTCACATGCATTATTTATTAATTGACTAAAAATAGGAAGACATTAGCCTACCAATAGCTCTAGCTTTCAGTTTTGCATTGTAAGAAAAATGATGAAAAGGCATACACCTAGATAAGGGAAGACAGCACAAACAATAGAAAATTTAATGTAAAAATTCTGAAATAATTCAACCAATGATTGATTGACAACAAAACACATTAATAAAGTAGTACTAAGTGATTATAAAATAAACATCAAATTCATAATAAGCTACTAAAGGACAATTTTTATAAAGTAAAATCATCACTTCCAGAAAAACATATAAGTACACATGTCAAAAATTTTATTGAATTTCATTAATTAATGAATAAATCAATAAATTGTCATAAGCAGATCAAAGGAGAATCCAAAGGGTAAACATACATTTAGGCAATCAGGAATATTGAATGAAATTTGTATGATAGATGCAAAACTGGTGAATAACCACAGAAAAATAATCAACTATATTTAATGGGACACAGTTTGTATTTCTAGAAAAAAGAAATTGTATTTGTCTCAGTTTTCTCTAATTTTTAGAGTTGTAAGTTAGCACAAAATCAGTAAAAGAAATAATCTGGAAGAATATGCTAGATAGGGCACTCAGTAGTCATTGATAGTTGTAAAATCATTCACATATTTCCTTCATAAATGTGCTTATAATGCCAATCAGACTAACATTGCATTTACTATTATGCCAACTTGTTTTTTGGTTAACTAATGTCTATATATTCTTGAAAGGCCAGGACATTACATAAACACACATACATTGACATGGATTTCAAAGATACGCAAAGGAAGAATGTTCCAGAATATTCCATATAAAAGAAAATTTAATAACCATTTGAAAGAGTTCCAAATTTTATATCATAATTTAATTAAAAACCTTTGGACTATAATTCACATTAGATGTGATAATGTTACATATAAAGTTGTCAGCAATGTGAAATCAGTTTTTAAAACATTCAAAATTAAAAAAGATATCTCCGCTTTTACTCAGGAAAAAGTAACTATCACTTGTATAGAGTCTTGCAATATAAGATTTCCTTGTAAGTACTTGTGAATTGTTTGCAATAAGTATTGACAGGTGGTCACTCCCATCAATGCTTAAAATGTCATACTTGTCATTTTTTAAAGTAAGACTGGCAGGAAAATGAGTAAAGATAATAAATTGATTATGAGAAAATTTCATATCTTAAATACAAATAGTTAACATATTTCCATTAATCTCAAGAGAGAAGGAAAAAATGCCTTAAATAAAAGTAAAATATAAGATTTGCCAAGAAGAACTGAGTGAACTGATGTAATTGCTTGGGTAAAAGGCCACTGAATTGGAGAACATGATTAAAAGACATGTGGTGCTTGGGTAGAATCCAGCTCAGCAGCTGCACATCTCGGACAATCTCTTGCTGATTATTAGTGATAGAAACCAGGTATAATCATTGGCATTCATTATTACAAATGCAGAAATCAAAACTCCAACATATTTTTATAAGTTTATACAAAGTAGCATATGGCCTTTTGAAACTACTCTTGATTTTCTTTTTAGTATTCAAAAAATACTGTACCAGCAAATGAAGTCTCTATTTACATATATTTTTCTTATTGAAGGGTAATACCATAATACTCAGAGAAAAGTCTGAGTTTTAAAACAGCCTTGAAAATGCACTCTAACATTTACAAACTGGTCACTGTTATACTTAGGTGGTAAAGTATCTTGGGTTTGAATAAAAAACCAGGATGGAGGTGGGAGGCTAAAGACTCTACTGAAGTTGGTGACGGAAAGAGGTTTCAAATTTTTAAACTTCTAAGGTTCACATATATACTGAAAATTGAATGGGAGAAGCTCTACCAATGCCAGATTGTAGGGATGGATAAAAATGCTCAGATAAAGAAGAGAAGTAACCTGATACTTGGAGCATATTTGTTATGGAAACATCAGAGTGAGCTATGCCAGAACCAAGCAGAACCTATCACTCTAGTATCCTCTGCTAAATAGTAGGAAAAAGGCAGTACAATATGGATGGAAAAGGTTACATTAAATTCTATATCAGGCTTGGTCTGCATTCTTCTGTGGGACTTCTGCTACCCTAGTGGAACATGGAGAGACAAAAGCATAATCCTGTTACAAATAAAGCAGGGACGTAGTAAAATCTAACTATTCTTTGACAAAGCAGCAGATCATGTGAAAGATCGTCCCAAATTAAGCGCCTAAAGAAGAGTTCTGGTTACCAAAACAACAAGGAAGGAGTAACAACAATAACAAAATGATACTTTACTCTCAGGCAGCAGAGGCAACTAGAGCTAGAGTGCAAACAATGCAATTAAACTCAGAGGAAAGAGCCCATAATTTGTGTGGCCCAAGAAACCACAACACTGAGGTAATGATGGCTCAACTCTAATCTCCGCCTGGGGGAAAAACAAACAAACATATACTTCATTTTAACAGCTGCATACAAATGAGAGAATATCAGAAACCATTCAAGTCTCCTACACCCCCACTGTTACGCACCTATGCACCTGTTGAAAGTAATTCTTTAAAAGTGTACTTTTACTTTTTTTTTTTAACTTTCCTGTGGATCATTTTTAAAAATTGCAAAGGACTGTGTAAATGCCCAATTTATCCATACACATATGTAGGAATTTCTATACTTTTACATAGGTTTATCAGAAAATACACACAGTGGTAGCTCAAGTTATTTGCAAAGTAGAAAGTCTATAAAACAAAATCACTTGGTGATTTGGACAAGAATTGTCAACCCAAATGATTCTATGGCCTAAAGTTTATTCTTTTATTTCCAAAATAATGTGGTCCAAACAGCAATGAAATTGATTTACTTTGTTTAATTTGGAAATAGCCCATAGCCTGAGCCATAGAAGCAAACTATATATGACCTGCATATTCTCCCAATATTTCCTCCCATCCATCCAAGATATTTCCATAAACATTTACCCTTAGTTTGGGAATTCAGTATGTTTACTTCTTCTTCAATTATCTACAAAAGAAATTTTATATTGTGTTTATCATGATTCATGTTTACTATGATTCAAATATTAAAAATACGGAGTACATGTTTAGTAATCACTATAGGTAAGTCTGATGTTATATAAATTCATTCATGTATAGTATTTCATTATAACCAAACAGTATAATCCTCCCATTTTACAGATGAAAAACTGAGAATCAGAGAGATTCATTAATGTGCTGAAGACCACATTGATGATTAGAACCAGTATTTCAATCTGGACATTTTGACTCTATAGCTCAAGCTCAAGTTCTTTTTTCTTTTCTTTTCTTTTCTCTTTCTTTTTTTTTTTTTTTTTGAGACAGAGTCTCATTATGTCACCCTTGGTAGAATGCTGTGGTGTCACAGCTCACAGCTGCCTCCAACTCTTGGGCTAATGCAATTCTCTTGCCTCAGCCTCCCAATTAGCTGGGATTACAGGTGCCCACCACAATGCCTGGCTATTTTTTTGTTGCAGTTGTCATGGTTGTTTAGCAGGCCTGGGCCAGGTTCCAACCCACCAGCCAGGGGTATATGTGGCCAGCACACTGTAACCACTGTGCTATGGGGGCTGAGCCAAGCTCAAGTTCTTAATGACTAATATACTTTATTTCATGTACTTCATATTAATGCGGTGGTAAGAGACATGCACTTGTTAAAAGTAATTCTCTCAAAGTATACTTTTCCTTTTTTTTTTTTTTTGTTTATAATCTTTAACTGTAGCACTTAAAAAGAAATTGCACACAAGTATGCAAACATACATTTTTTTTTATGGTCATATATAGTAACCCTTTTACTTTGACTTTGGGTTTTTCAAAAAAGTTCTTATAGTTTTAAAATTTACACATTACTATGTCAAGTTATTTGAAATGTTGAAAATTGATAAAACAAAATAATTTGGTGATTTAGAGAAGAAATGTTCCTAAAAGTGGTTATGGGGTCTAAAGGTTATCCTCATTGTATTTACTAAAGTAGTGTGATTCCAACTGCAAAGAAGATAATTTATTTTGTTTAATTTGGAAATAGTCCCTGAGCCATAAGGTAAACTATATTATCTCTCTCTCTTCTCCCAATATTTTCAACCATTCAAAGAGGACATTTCCCTAGTCATTTCTCATTGGTTTAGGAAATCAGTCTGTTTACTTTCTTTATTTTCAAGTATCAACAAAAGAAATTTTATGTTAATTTATCATGGAGTTATGTCTATTATAATTAAAATATTAAAAATATATAGTGTAGGGTGGCGCCTGTGGCTGAAAGGAGTAGGGCGCCAGCCCCATATGCCAGAGGTGGTGGGTTCAAACCCAGCCTCAGCCAAAAACTGCATAAAAAAAAAAAAAAAATATATATATATATATACACACACACACATATAGTATAATTAATAATCATATATATAGTGTATAATTAATAATCACTACTGGTATGTCAGGCATTATATAAACAAGTTCATAGATAATATTTCATTTTAGCCAAATAGTCGTCATTTCTCCCCATTTTATAGATAAAAAACAGAATCAAAGATTAAATAACCTACTGAAAATCACATTAGTGAATACATCCAGTATTTCAATCTGGATCACTTTGACTCTAAAGTTCAAGCTCAAGCTCTTAACAACTAATATACTTTGTTTCCTATACTTCATATTGACTGTCACATAGCAATGAGGTAGGTCAGAAGCCATTATGGTATCAGATCTCCTGCCACCCCTCATTGGTATGCACCTGTCAAAACTAATTCTCCCAAAGTATATTTTTAATTTTTCTTACTTTTTACTAGAGCATTTAGAAAGAAACTGCACACAAGTATGTAGACACACTGTTTATACTCTCATGTAGCTACTCCTATACTTTTTCATCAGGGTTATCAGAAAAGTTATTTTGCCTTAAAATGTATACATTACTAGCTCAAGATATTTTTAAAGTCTATAAAACAAAACAATTTGGTGATTTGGAGAAGAAATGTTCCTGAAAATGGTTCTGGGCCCTCAGGTTTATCCCCATCATATTTACTAAGGTAGTGTGGTCCAAACTGCAATGAGGTTTATTTACTTTGTTTAGTGTGAAAAGAGTCCTTGGGACATAAATATAAACTATACTAGACCTGCATATTCTTTCATCATGAAGGTGCTGAATCTTACCTAATGTTTTTTCTACATCTATTGACATGATCATATAGATTTTGTTTTTCGTTACATTTGTGTGGCTAACCCATCATAGCATATTTTCAACCATCCGCCCAAACATTTCCTAAGACATTTCCCTTTGGTTGAGGAAGTCGTTATGTTTATATTCTTTATCTTCAAATCAAGTAACATTTCCCTTTGATTGAGGAAGTCATTATGTTTATATTCTTTATCTTCAAGTATACAAAAGAAATTGCATATTTACTATAATTTTATGTTTACAATGATTAAAATATTAAAAATAATCACTACTGGTAGGTGAGACATTATATAAATTCATTCATGTATAATATTTCATTTTAGCAAACAGCAGACAATTTCCCCCTTTATAGATGAATAAACTAAGACTCAAAAAGATTCATTAACCTGATATAGATCACACAGGATTTCATCCTAGTTTGACTTTACAGCTCATTCTCAAGCTCTTAACCACCAATATATTTTATTTCAGGTACTTAATATTAAAAACCATATGCCAATCAGGGCACTGGAGACCTCTTTTCTCTTGCCTGATATGTCTGCCTAGGACTTCCCATACTATGTTGAATAGGAGCAGTGACAGCGGACATCCTTGTTTTGTTCTACTTTTTAGGATGACTGCTTTCCAATTTCCTCTATTCAGATGTGTTGGTTGTTGGTTTGTCATATATGGTTTTTATTATGAAGGTGTGCTGAATCGTACCTACTGTTCGATTATATCTATGTATAATCGATTATACATCTATTGAGATGATCATATAGATTTTGTTTTTTGTTATATTTGTGTAGTTGACCCATCATTGCATTCCCAGGAAGAAACTCACTTGATTATTGTGAATTATCATTTTGATGTGTGGTTGAATTCAATTGGCCAATGTTTTGTTGAGAGCTTTTGCATCTATGTTTATTAAAGACATTGGTGTATAGGTTTTTTTTTTTTTTTTTTTTTTTTCTGTTGGATTGTTTGTTGTGACCTTTCCTGACTTTGGCATCAGGTGATACTGGCTTTGAAGAATGTGTTAGTGTAAAAAATCTCTGTCTTGATCTTATGGAACAGTTTCTATAAGATAGGTACCAATTCATCTTTGTAGGCCTGGTAGAATTTTTCTGTTGTTTAAAAATGCTTATTATTGTTTCAATCTCACTAAGTCTTTTTTGGTCCACGTAGGATTTCTATTTATTCCCAATTAAAGCTTCAATGTCTGTGTTTTTCCTAAAATATATCCATTTCCTCTAGATTTTCTTGCTTTTGTGCATAGAAGTTTTCATAGCAGTGTTGGATGAGATTTTGTATTTCTGTGATATCAGTTGTGTTGTTTTCTTTTTCATGTCTGAGTGAGCTCACCTGAATCTTTTCTATTTCTGGTTAATCTACTTAGTGGTCTATCAGTTTTATTGGTCTTTCATAGAACCAAATTTTTGTTACATTGATCCTTTATGTATATAATCTGTTCAGTTTTCTTTGGTTCTTCTCTGTTATTTGTTGCTGCTTTTCTCATGCTAGATCTGTGTTTGGAGTGTTCTTATTTTTCTAGTTTCTTGAAGTTTAACATTCGTTGTTAATTTGTGATTATTTTTGCCTTTTTGATGTATTCATTTAGTGCTATGAACTTCTCTATTAGCCCTTATTTTGCTGTATTCCAGACTTTTGGGAAGTTTGTGTTCTCTTTTGTTGTTCAATTTGAATTTTTTTTCCAGTTTGATTTCATAATGGACCAAAGAATCATTAAACAATATGTTTATTTACATGTACTTTTATAGTCTTGAGTGTTTCTCTTGAAACTGATTGCTTGTGTTATTCCACTATGGTTTAATACATGATATAATTTTCATTATTCTGAATTTGCTGAGATGTAATCATTATTCTGAATTTGCTGAGACCTAATATATGACCTATATTGGGAAATGCCTCATGTGCTGATATGTAGAAATACATTCTGAAGTTTGGGGGATAAATAGTCTATAAGTATTTTTTAATTCCATTTGTTCTAGACCCACTATGACTCAAAGGAGTAGGGCGCCAGCCATATATACTGGAGGTGGCAGGTTCAAACCTGGCCTCAGTGAAAAACTGCAATAAAATAAAATAAAATATTTTCTTTGTTGATTTGCTGCTTGATAATCTCTCTAGTTCAGTCAGTAGAATATCGAAGTCCCTAGCTATTATAATGTTCTGTGTATTTCTTTCCTTATACCTAGAAGAATAACTTTTAAGAATCAGGGAATTCTTGCTTTAGAGCATCTATTGTTACATGCTCTTGTTGAATTGATCCTTTATCATTAAATAATGAGCTTGTTTGTGTTTTTCTATTGTTGTTTTAAAGCATACATGCTTCAATTTTCTCCAGACATCTATATTTACAATCTTACTTGACAGTAGCAACAATTGGAAGCTGAACTCCACATTGCCTCACTACTTTGATCCAAGTTTCATGTAAGTGTACATAATGATGGGTCTAAATCACATCCAGAATCACAGCTCAAAAACACTTTGGAAAACAACTTTTCAACCTTCCCAACTAGAAAGGAAGAGGAATGCCTATGGTAAGGTCTTATCTACAGTTGTCTACCACATTTAGGATTTTGCTTCTGGTAAGTGGAGAAGCCATGCATAAAATATACATAGTTACAAAAATATTTCTTGTATATATTCTATTATTGTTGCTAAATGAATAATTTTGGCTTAGATTGGATCTACTTCTATACATTAAGTATGTTTTATTAACCTTAATTTAAATATATGTAGTTAGGGCCAGGCATGATGGCTCACACCTATAATCCTAACACTCTTGGAGGCCAAGGCCTGAGATCAGGAGCTCGAGACCAGCCTGAGCTAGAGTGAGACTCTGTCTCTAAAAAAATAGCCAGGCATTGTGGCTAGCACCTGTGGTCCCAACTACTTAGAAGGCTGAGGCAAATGATGGCTTTGAGGCTTGAGGTATGATGCCACAGCACTCTACCAAGGGTGGCAAAGTAAAACTTTGTCTCAAATAAATAAATAAATAAATAAATAAATAATAAACGTAGGCAGTAATCTTCTAAGTTATTCTTGCTTTGGACTGTCATTACTAACCACATTATGTTATTCATTTGCTTTTAGAGCTTTGCCCAAAGGTTACTTGGAAATAATTTACTAACAGATTTCTGCAGTAGATACATTGTTTACCTTCACTCTATTCTGCATATCACTATCTATATTTTATGCTTATGTAAAGATGCAGCGTTTTGACCCTAAATATTCATACTTCATTTTAGCTGCTAGAATCAAGTCAAATATTCTATTTTTAATGACTAGAAATAAGGAAAGCAAAGAATAAGCCTCCTAGAAAATCTCCCAAGGTCACTCATCCTAGAAGAGCATGGTCCTAAAAACCTCCCAAGATCACTTGAAGGAGCAATTTCCTTATTTAATTTTCCACAAAATCATCTATGCAGTTTTAATCTTATATAAATATAAAAACTTAAATTCAAAAAGTTCAGTTTAAAATTGATAAAATTAATCCATAATTTTATCACTGCATTATTTGAGGAAGATACATTCTGATGAAATAGGGCATTACTACATAAAAATATCAAAATATCTTTAATGACAGAATTCTGAGAGAACCACTGGGGGAAACATTTCTTAATGTAAGCCCTGAAAAGCACTGGATTCAGAAGTGAGTCCACTCTAGGGCTTACCTGGAAGGTGGCGTTCCTTTTGTTCCCACTGGATAACTTTAAGGACTCTGTTCAGCAAAATAATTATACCTCTCTCTGGGTCAGGCTCTGGAATAATTATATGCATTCATTTTATTAGAGCAATAGTTTCACATTGAAACCCTTCAAGTAGCAATTATAAAGATTAAGAAATGAAATAAAAAGTGTTAAATTTTGAGAAATATATTTAGCAGATAATATTGCTCAACATTTCTATACCATATGAAAAATATTAATATATCTAATCTACTTTCTCTTAGAAAGCCTATTCTTTTCAATTTGGTTTTTTCTAAGACAATTTCCTTTTTATATTTATTTTTTTAAGTTATATCAATGAAGAGTAATACAGAGGCAGGAATTAAACTGATCACAGACAAATGCAGCTGAATTTTCTATTTATTTTTAAAGTGGGCCTATTTCTGAGCTAGTCAATGTTATAGGGTATGAATTATGCAATCTTTTTTCTTTTCCTCAATTTTATTGCTGTCACTGCCTCATCAAAGTTTGTTGTTGCTGATGTTTATGTCTACTGATCATAGACTGTGGAAATTATCTTCAGAAAAAAATTTTTTTTCAATCAAATTACTTATGCTAATTCTATTTGTTATTCATTTCAACAGCTCCAAGGCTGAATCCGTAGGTGGAGAGAGCTCTACATTGTGAAGGAGGGAGAGAAGTAACGTTTATCTCTTATGTCACCAATGCCTATCAGGAAGGATTCTGGGAACACAAAAATACACATAAAAAGTGTGTTTCACAGTTTGGGAAGTTATCCAGAATCAAACATGTCTTTAAAAAAAAATAAAACAAAAATCAACTTTTGTTCTCTAGAATCTGATCTACCTATTTTAAGTGGCAAGGATTTAGTAAGCAAGATGTTCAAGGATTAACTTAGAAATAGCGATTTGCAAAGCAAATTAGCAAATTGATAACATTGATTGTAGTGGAAGTGAGGAGTTGGGCCATGTAGCTTTACCTCCTATGCCTAAATTAGTCTCAGGGAAATCAATTACTTTGTGTAAAACTTTCATAAGTCCAGTTGTCCTAATAATGCCATTTATTGTAAAAAGAAAAAAAATCTGGTAGAAAATTGAAGCAAAAATTATACATCTCTCTTTACTCTCCCTTAATCTAGAATGTTCTTCAACTTTTCCTTGCCTTTCATGACCATCACCTGTATTTTTCTTTTCTTTCTTTCTTTCTTTCTTTCTTTCTTTCTTTCTTTCTTTCTTTCTTTTTTTTTTTTTGTAGAGACACAGTTTCACTTTATTGTGCACAGTAGAGTGACGTGACTACAGGGGCCCAACACAACACCCAGCTATTTTTTTGCTGCAATTTGGCCAGGGCTGGGTTTCAACCTGCCATCCTTGGTATATGCAGCCAGTGCTCTATTCACTGAGCCACAGGTGCTGCTTCTTGATCTGTATTCTTTAAAATAACTTTTCTTTCAGCATAGTGTTAGATTTACAGAAGTTGCAAAGGCAGAACAGAGATTTTTCATATGCCCCATATCCAGTTTTTCTTAAGATTTTACATTGGTATTATTCATTTTTCTTAGTGAGTGAACAAATATTGATAATTATTATTATCTAAAAGTTCATATGTTACTCAGATTTTCTAAGTTTTTAACTAATATCCTTTTCCTATCGCAAGGAAACTTACCAGGACACCGCATTAGTTTACTCTAAACCGTGAAATTGTCTTAGCCTTTCCATGTTGGTCAGGCATTTCGCAGAGGCCTTCAATTGAGTTTATCCAACTTTTTCTGTGTGTCAGATGAACTTACAAGTTTAGTTAGTTTTGTTTTATTTTTGAGGAAAAACACAGAGTTAAATTGCCATCATCATCATATACAGCTACATATCACAAACACAAATCATCATTGTTGATGTTAACCTTGCTCACCTGGTTGGGTTTGTGTTTGCCAAGGCTCTGCAATATGAAATTACCAAGTTACACCCTTCAATCCCGGCAACATATACATATTTTCCACATGAAACTCCTTGGAAAGAAGTAACTATGCATAAGCTACACTTAAGAAGTGGAGAGTAACCTTCTACCTTCTGAGGGCAGAATATTTCTATAAACTATTTTAGATTCTCCTGTAAAAATGGTTTGATAATTTTCCTTTATTTATTTATTCAATTTATTTATTTATTTATATCGGTATGAACACACAGTTATTTTTACTTTAGGTTATTATCCAATTTTGCATTATTTGTTTTGTTGTTCAAATTTTTCTACCTTTGACAAATCTTTTTGTTGACTTCTATATCTCTTTGATATACTGTGTTTCTGTGATCCTGTGTGTGTGTGTTTGTGCATTTTACTCTCTTGTGCCAAAAAAGCTCCAGGTTTATCTTGAATAATTCCAGCCCTGGCACTAGAATCAGCCATTTATCCAAGGAGCCTCAGTTATTTTTGTTAGATAGTAGTAGATGTTGATTTTTCTGAAGAGTATAAAACATTGATTGTATAGAATGTCCCTTAATTTGAATTTATGTGGTGATTTTGCTAATTGTGTTCAGATTTTGGCAGGAATGCCAGCCACAGGAGTAATGATGCCTTCTTATTGCCTCAAATCAAAACACACACAGTGCAGTTTTTCCCATTACCTGTCATGTTAGCTTTAATTGCTTGATTAAGTTAGATTATGCCAGATTGCTTTATTAAGAGGCATTATTAGAGAAGACATTTGAGATCACATAAATGCCATATTCATAATGAAACTTTTACCCCTAAATTTAATATGCATTTATGATTCTTGCCTAAAGTCATTACTACTATGTAAGTTGACACATTTTTTTATTCTATTATTCTATTAATATATTCTTTCTACATTTATCAGTTGACTAATGACATCTGAGTATATTAAAAATGTTATCTACAGTTATTAATTATCTATTTACAAATGTCAATGTAGACTCATGACATTTTGTCCTATTCATTGGGTTGCAATCATCAACATCATTATTTACCTGTATGTGAAAATTGTCTTAGCTAATACAAATGCATTTGGTCCAGTTCTTATGTTCTTTTGACATTTTCTCCATATTTTTGGATCACTTATTTTTTTCTTTATGGTATAACAAGATGCTACAACTTTGTGTTATATTTCTTTACCCCATCTTTAGAACCATCTGTTTTATCAGTAAGCCCTATTTCTTATAATGGAGCATGATGCATACTAGGCTGTCATTGTTTCTGGGCCTTTCAGGAGACAGAGGAGAATTTAGATCTATCTACATAGCATCTGTTATGATCTTAATGTCTCTCCCCCCATTCATATATTGAAATCTAATCACTAATGTAATTGTGTTAAGATGTAGAGCCACTGGAATATGATGAGGTCATGAAGGAAGAGCCCTCCTGAATGGGATTAGTGCCCTTAGGGCCCCAAAGGCTACCTTCTTCCTTCTACTATGTGAGCACAGAGAAATAAGGAGCCATCAAAAAATAGGCCCTCATCAGACATCCAATCTGCTGGCAACTTGATATTAGACATACCAGCCTCTAGAATTTTAAGAAGTAAATTTATTTTCTTTAAAAACACCAAGTGGTAGTTATACATTTAAGAGTCTAAACGAACTAATATAGAAAATCTTTTGTTTTAATAATCAAATGTCAACTAGTCTGTCAATAAATGTGGAAGGAATTATGGAATTAGAAAATCACCATTCATCAACCTTCATGGAAGTTAAAATTGGGGGACAAAAGTTTGATGTCAAGAAGGATGTAATGTACACATACATAATATATGTACTAGGTATACCATGCATATACTGCAAACTATTTATAGGATTTTTTTATTTTAAATATTTGCCTTTTTATATTGAAAATGATAAATTCATAATGATTCTTCAAATTTTATTTTAGTAACAAAGGGTTTATTATACCTTTTCTTTCTATAAATTTCACTCCCTTCTTGAATAATAAGGAACTTAATTCCTTTAACCACAGTATATTTACTTATTCACCAAGTCCTGAAATATACAAAGAATGTTTCATATATTATTACTCATAACATTGAGAAAAAGAAACTTGCTAACCAAAGTTCAATAATTTCTCTCCTACCTGTAGTTCTTTAGCAAATTATAGCAGGAAGTTTTGTAGCTATAATACTATGTTCAAATAGTGCATAGTTCTTACTATTATTATTCCCTTCAGTGTAGTTGCATCATGCATGTGAAATACAGTTAGGTTCTATATTTGTTTCTGTTTATATTCAATTTTTTAAAAAAAATTTGTTGATTTTAATGTTTGTTTTATGTCCATGTACTTTTTAAATGGTGATTATTCTTATCAAGGAATTTTAACTTCAAATGCTATTTATAATATGCTGTCCCATAGAGTCAAAAACTTTTAAAGTAGATATTAAGTTGACTATAGTTAGTGGATGGTGCCAAGTTGCAAAAAATATATACAGACAATATTTATAGCAAACACCTTACCTTAACAGCAAATTCAAGCTGAATTTGGACTGAGATGTGTCCTACATATTTAGGAGGTGCAGTAACTAAGCTTTTCCACATTTCAAGGAGAAAAGTTTGGAGGAGGAATTTTAGCTCTTCCTTTATATTTTCTCTAAGTTACATATTTTTAAGAATTAAAAGTTAAGAAACATAAAAGACTATATCTAGAAAATGCAGAGTAATATACTGCTTTTGCTGTACTTTTAAGTTTTATGTGGAAATTTTTGTAGATAATTCAGTTTAAAAAATTGCCCTCTCTTCTTAAACACTTTTGATCACTGCTTGACTGCACACTAACACAACTATCTTCTACTGAAGGAAAAGAAGATCATCTTGACCAAAATCAGTGAAGCTTGTGTTCAATAATACATTTTCTCCCCAAATCAGGACTCCTTACATCAGAACAACATGTGGTTATTCTGCCCCCAAGGCTCTGTAATTTTAAATGAAAAATAATCTATCCCATCTTTCCCCCTAGAAACTAATAAAATTTGACCTAACTTGAGGCTCATAGAATTGAAATTAGATATAGCAGAAAATTTAATGGAATCTTAGAGAATCCCTCAGTATCTTCCAGTGAAAATATTTTAATTTTAGAGATAAAGAAAACACTCTACATTTCTTGAAGTTACCACAATGAAACACACTCACATTTAAACTGAAGTTTTTTTTTAAACTGAATTCACCTTAAACGCAAAAGAAAGAGAGAGAACATTTCAAGAAGGCTATATATATATACATATATATATATATATATGATATATAAAGTATATATAAAGGATCCTATATATAAATATATATATGATATATAAAGGATGTATTTCAAGGAGGCTAGATATATATCCTTTATATATGATTATAAAGGATATTTTCATTATATGGATATAAAGGATATATATATCCTTTACTATCCCCTTTTCCAAAGGGAATTACTTGGAACTGAGCAAAATGTAAGGTACAAAGTAAGCTCTCAATATCTAATTTTGAGGAAATGATTACAACAAACTGCCTAGTTGAGTTACATATGTTTAAATATAGGTAACTGAGCAACACCTATTTCTTTGAAATGAGAACAGAGATTGGGTAATGAATTAGCATTCCTATTAAAAACTAACTTGATCCTTAACTGCTAATTTAATATTGCCCAATGTTCCCCAGCTTCCATTTCATTAATTGTATAACGAAGTAAAAATTGTGTCCACCTGATAAAAATTGTATCCACCTCATAAGATTAAATTAAAGTGGTTAATATAGACAAAGTACTAAGGGTTCTCTGTAGCCTCATGGGCATGATGTATACATGCACTACTAACCATTGGTGACTTTCATTACAATGGTGAGTGGATTGCTCCCTAAGTTAGACCTGCATTCAAGCCCTTACTTCATTAGTTGCAAACCATTTGAGCTAAAGAATAATATTTTACCTCTCTCAGCCTATGTGCTCATCTTTGAAATGGCATATTGGATTCTATGCAACATGGTTGCTTTAAAGGTAAATTCAAATAAAATAAGCTATAGGTAAAATTTTTAGCCTAGATCTACCATTTTCTAAGAGCTTATTGCTAAATTGCCATTCTTCTACCTTCCTACCCTACCCATGTACAGATATGAGGAGAGAGCATAATATTCATTAATAATAATCAGTCCTAACTATTCAGTTGTGAGGAGGGAAAGGGTCTCTGAGATCATTTAGATAAGACAAATCAACACATTCATAAAATGTCAAACCAGAGAGAAATCAAGGTGAATATTATATTCATCTTTACCAAAATAGTGGGAAATGATAACTTTGGAAATTAAAAACTGATAAACTCAGCTTTTCTATGGCAAAAAAGGTAAACTACATAATTTTTAAGAAACATAGTTTGAGCTAATACTAAAATAGTGTTGCCTTAAAGCCTTGGAGGATCTATGAAGAAATTCCAGTTCTTATTTTAAA
The DNA here is from genome assembly GCA_963575145.1 of Galago senegalensis. Classification (NCBI taxonomy): domain Eukaryota; kingdom Metazoa; phylum Chordata; class Mammalia; order Primates; family Galagidae; genus Galago; species Galago senegalensis. The sequence goes on along the minus strand of CAUYTI010068981.1, from coordinate 18,025 downwards.
ATGCCTGAAAATTTATGTTGTTTGATCTACTGTAAGAGCCTAAGATATATTAGAAAGAAAGGAGGGAGAGAATGAAAATGCTAGATGGGAGCACGTCAGTAAAGGACAAAGAAAAGGCCAGAAGGCAGAAGGGAGGAATAGAGGAAGCCCCTACAGCATAGCCGAGCAAGGTTTCAATGACAAAGAGGAATGATGATTTAAGTTTTAGGAAAATGCAGAGGAATGAAGCAAGGAGAGAAAATGCAATTTATTGAATATTCTCTATCAGTCACCATACCCAGCATGAACTAACTCAATGTAGCCCATTTATGTTTTTTGCTACAGTCAATAGAATATCACTGTTGCTACCAAAGACACTTGAGAAGATATTTAAATCTTTTAGAGAGATTCTGTAAAATAAATAAATAAATAAAATAACTACTATGATAATAAAATTGGATACACTGAAAATTTTTTCATAAATACATTCTCTCCAGTTCTTATTCTCAATGTAGGTTGCAAATACAGCTATGCATTAAAACTTTCATCCCAAATTATAGTCATTTTAAACTTGCTCAGCCACATAAGCTCCTTCTTTTTTCCCCTAGATCAATTATTATCATACAGGCCAATGTGCCTTCCTTGACTGCAGTGCATACCCATTTAAGACACTGAGATGTTTTGTTTCTTGCTTTATCCCTGAATGTAACATAGTACTTATTTTGAGTCAAAAGATATTTGCCATATGAAAAATCTCTAAATTCTCTTCCTTATTTTTTTTAATTTTTACCCCTGAAAAGAAGGACATAATCCAAGGAAACATCTTACAATGGAAATCCATATTTCTGGGATAGGTGTTATGCTAAAAAAAGGTGAGGAGAGGTCCCTAAGAAAACTGCAAACACCTAAAGAAATACTATATTCATTGATCCAGTACTGTTCAATTCACAGTGATTAGCACCATCTATACCTCAGAACCCTTTCAAAGGTTATAATAGTTTGTAAGAGGCAATCTACTTCTTTATGACATTTTCCTATAAACATGAAACAATTATATGTGACAGAATTTGTGTTAATATACTTTATTTCATGAAATAGTTGTGTCATTTTCAAATGAGTTACATTCAGCAAAGGCTAGGGATGCTCACAGGTAGAGATTATTATTATAGACTAGAGTAGTCAAGGAAGCGAAACTCATTCCTTGAAATGAGTGATGGACTCATTTCATGCTAAACCTTACACTTCTATTGCTCAAAATACATATTTTTTAATTTTTTGTGATGTGTTATTAAGCATTCATTCTTCTTACCACCATCTTCTATGTAGTATACAAATTTGTAGTTATTATTTAATAATATGACTTAGAACAATAAGAAAATATTGTACCTCCTGTGGTGGTTCATTTATTGATTCACTCAGAATGTAACAATTACGTGTTGATATGTGAGCAGATACACTATAGAAGCCATAGTTCAAGTGCTTATTTCAAAGCTGTGATGAGAAAACTGCTTTGACATAAGCACCAATTTTCACACTCACATTTAAGTGCATAAGAGTTCTAATAAAAAAGAAAAAAACACATAAGATAATTACTTTTTCTTTTTTTTTTCTTTTTTTGAGACAGTCTCACTATGTCGCCCTTGATAGGTGCTTTGGTATGTTGCCCCAGTATGGCTTTACAGCTCATAGCAACCTCAAATTCTTGGACTTAAGCAATTGTCTTGCCTCAGCTTCCCAAGTAGCTGAGATGACCGCGCCCGCCACACGCCTGGCTATTTTTTGTTGTTGTTTAGCTGGCCTAGGCTGGGTTCGAGCCCACCAGCCTTGGTGTATGTGGCTGGCACCATAACCACTGTGCTACGGGCACTGAGCCAAGATCAGTACTTTTAACGCAATCTTCCATGAAGGAAATAAAATGGTTGGCAAGAAAGAGAATATCTTGGAGACAGTACTTTAGTAATACCAGCATTTGATGGCAGTTCTTTACAGAATTACATTTTGCTGATATCAGAAAAATGAGAATCAATTATCTTTATAACTTCTGTATGAAGAAAATTCCAGGTAAAATAGTGACAAATATAAAGTCTCATGTAGGAAAAAGCTTAGTTGTCCACAGAAAGGAAAAGGAATCTGATATAGGCAGAGACTAATGATCCAGCTGTAGAATGTTGTAAGTCTAGAAAAATAGAAGTTACATCACAATATGGGCTTGTAAGCCATGAAAAAAAAAATAGATTTTAGTCAAAGAGCAATATCAAACAGTTGTAGACAAAGACAAAGAGATAACACAGGATGATTAGAGCTCTGAAGATCATCTGGGCTTGTAGAGAATGGATTCTACCAAGGACAAAATAAAAACAGGGAGCCTAAGTAGAAAATACGTGATGGTAGGAGTGACCAAGAGAAAGAGGAAGCATCACTACTAGGCTGTAGTGAGGGCTTAGAGCTCTCAGGGCCCACTGATAGTCTGCCTCAGCCAGAGCTGTGCTACATAACAGAATGAATGATAAAGGAATAGTCATGTTGATCCCTATTGCATACATACAAATATTTTCAGATAAAATAAAAGTATTTGGATTACTGCAAAAGAGAAAACAATGACCAATTAATGGAAAGTAGAGGAATTTTGTGTTAATATAAGTAAACAGTACTTTATAATTGACTTCTAATGATACAGCTATAAAATGGCCTGCGTTATAATGTAGGAACACTTATCAACATCTTAAAATGCAAGAACACCTATCTCTATCAGCGTTCATGGTAGCACAGTTACAGAGAATAGACTATAATTTTGAGATCAGGTAAACAAATGGTTTGAATTTCCTTTCCAAATGTAAGATTCTATAAAGACAATGTGGCATAGTTTTTCATCACTTATCAAAGTCACCCTGCATGTCTTACAGGCTAGATAGTTTAAACATTTAATTAACAGTTATCTAAATATTTTTTCACATATATTATAGTATTTGACAATGATGTATTGAATGCAGGGTATATCTGTCATTTGTTTTCTTCTCTTCAGTTAAGTCTACTGTGTGTCTGGAATTGGTAGTTTCTTTTCTTGGTCTTAATAAGCTTCTTTATTGCCACAAATTCTGTGCAAGAAATATATTTGTAAGCTTCTTTGATGACATATCTCATCTGAATATAAAAAATCTCTTTGCCAATAGTCAAGATTGATGCTGTAGGTTAAAAGACACTGAATCCATACCCTTCCTCACATTCTTCTCTGTTCAGTGACCTTGAGGTATCTTTTTTCTAGCCAATCTATCTCCTAAGTTCACATGAGTAATTACAAGAGAATGTAGAAGAATTAAGAGAAATTCAGTACTACAAAATAAACTCATGATTCTTGCTCACAATAAATGACACATTAGTAAAATCTTAAAATAAAAGAATACTTGCTTTTGTAAAAGACAATGTATTTTCCAGACATTTAAGCTGTTCTCCCAATGTCATTAAGCCAGAAATTTGAGGCTAGCCTTCATCAAAAATTAGAGTTAACATATACTCACTGATTTACAGTTTTTATTCAGTTTTTCAAGTATTCAGATACTATATCTGCAATTATATCTGAAGTTATATTAAATAATAACTACAGATTAATAGTTTCACCAATGAATATTCAAAAGACAAGAAAAAGTAATAAACTTATGCCAGGCCAAAGAGGAGTTCCATCTCACACACAATGAAAATGTGCTCCCACAAGATGGTTAATACAGGTTTTGTGGCACCTGAACCTTATACAATTTGAGATTTATGTGTAGAACAGTACTCTATAAGAAAATACCAATTTTAGATATAATATTAGGCATGAAATGAATATTTATCAATGAGAAAAATTCAAATATTTAAAAACTATAAATAGTGCACCAATCACAAAGTCCAAAATAGTACTATTTTATTTTCAATAATTCCTTCCTGAGGCACATTTCTAATCCTATTACATTTTTTTCTGCTTATTATTTGATCACTTGTCTATGTGACAAAAGTTTTATAATTTTATAGGGTAAATTCAAAGATAATCCAATAAATTTTTCCTTTAACTTTTTGATCAAAGAGTGCTTTACCAATATTTAGATACTTATGTTTCAAGAGGGGAAACAAGCATTTTGTCTTTTCAGTATCTCAAAAATCTAATAAGAGGTAGGCATGATGGGGCTGACTAAAATGGGAACATGAGTGGACATGGTACACAGTTTAAATTTTTGATAGTTGCATATCATGTACACACAGTGAATAAATAATTTACATATGTTATTACTACTCATAAACAGGAAGAAATTGATGTTTTCTCTATTTGACAGATCAGGAAACTGGGGCTCAGAATAGTCAGACTTTTTAACAAAATTCACAAAATCACCATGCAGTGGGTTCATGGCCACACTTCCTTTGTGTGCAAATCTCGGACTCATCTACATTCCATTCTATGGCACTTGATACAGATAACTAAAATGAAGGGAGGGGCATTCCGTATGGAAGGGAAAGAATGAGGGATCTCTCTTGCAAATCTCAAATATTCTTTAGATCTCAATCTGTGCTACTGAGCAACAATGAGCTGGCAATTCAATTTCCTTCATGAGATGCATGATACTATAGGGCTGAGTATCCTCTTTTGCAGTCAGACCTGATAATTCCCAAATCATTTTTACTAATGTTTGTCTTTTTTTTTACATTTAGTCATTTGGATTATTCCTACAGTGATTTTTTAAAAAATCTTAGTCAGAAAGAAGAAGCATACTATTTGCACTCTTAAATAACCTAGATTCATATCCCTAGAGAATTTGGAGTTTCCCAATAGGTTACATTTAAAGAAGATGTAGCCCATTTGAAAGACTGCCATATGTTTATTAATTGTCTACAATTATACTAAATATCAACTGCATTGTTTGAGTACAAAAAAAGAAATGAATTTTTTCTTAGTAATATTGAAGTCATTATGCACATTAGTTGAAATTAACAAACTCAGAAAGGAGGAAATAATTTTTAAAAGAATTAAGTTCTAAAATTGTTCATGTACTTTTTGAAGGAATATTTATGTTAAATAATTATGAATACCATATATAATTCAGATCATTATCTGTATTTACATAATCCTTTTTTTCTTAAGGTTCATTTAGGATTTGTAAAGAAAAACAAATTTTAAAGTCTATTTTTTTTTTGAGATACAGTATCATTCTTTTACCCTGGGTAGAGTGCCATGACGTCATCATAGCTCACAGCAACCTCAAACTCTGAGGCATAAGTGATCTGCCTGCCTCAGCCTCCTAAGTAACTAGGATGAAAAGTGTGCACTACTTTTGGATAGTGTTTTTTTTTTTCTTTTGAGGTAGAGTCTCCCTCTTAATCAGATTGGTCTTAAACTCCTAAACTCAAGCAATCCTCTTGCCTCAGCCTCCCAGTGTGCTAGGATTACAGGTATAAGACACTGTACTGAGCTTGAAGTCTTCTTTTCAAAATGCTTTTATTTTTCCATTTGCTCATATTTTAGCTCTTCTGATATTCTGATTTACCCCTATATTCACAATTACTATTTTCTACAGCAGTACCTTTTAATACTGAAATTCTTCTATAGAATATCTTCTTTGAATTCATGAGAGTCTTAAATATTATATAAATTATTTTCTATAAGTATTAAATTGGTCTAAAAAATGAACATTTTTCAATAAAATTTTCATGAATTATGTCTGAGTTTAACAAGTGAGGAAAAATAGTTCAACAAAAACACAGTTGTTTTTTAAATCAATATAGTGTACCATGAGTAAAAGGTCCAAAAATAAAACTTCAGCCCCCAAATGACACTGCATAAAAAATGGTCATGAGAACGGATAGAAAAAAAGGATTACTTGTCATTAAATAGTTTATTACGTATGGGAAATGGAGAGTCACAGAACTTTACTCAAAACTAATTGTGCTATCCTATATATTACTTAAAAGTAAAATTTTAGGGGATTGTAGCACAGGTTGAGAACCAGAAGGGATAGAATTTGGAAATCAGTTAGCAAGATAGGTGTGATATGATGAAAACAAGTAATAACTCAACTGGATAAATATTAATAGGATATTTTTACTTGCATTTCAAATGTAGAAATCTTCTGGATTCTGCAAGAGAACAATGTTCCTGAACATAGTAGGAAGTATTTTCAGTTCTTTGCAACCTTTCATTTTTCCAGAAAAATGCAGCAATGTCAATTTGATATATAATCATGAAAAGGAAACTGAGTGGAAATTTATCCAAAATGATATTACTTTTTCCAAAAAATGTTTATTCAATACATCATAATAAGTGTATATATCAAAGATGAGGCCCAATAAGTTTTTCAAGGTGACTGCTCCTACAATAAGCATTTGGACAAAGAATTAAAAGAATACCACCACCCTAGAAATCTAAATTTTGCCCCTTTAAGTAAATACAGCCAAATCCTAATTTGGGCCAAATTTACTTCGAGCAAAATATCTTTTAAGATTTGAATTAAAAGAAATTAACATTGTTAAAGCATTCATATTTCTAGATATATAGACACACTTTTTTTTAAGTGTAGAGTGAACATTGTTTTGCTTAAGAGAAGTTTAAAGTTATTGGTCACATATTCTTAACTGTTCTCAATATTTTAAAATTATTTATTTACATGCAATTTTAACTTTAGATAAAAATTGTTAGAATATGACAAAGATTTTCTGTATGTCCCTCACAAATCAATTCTTTTTATCCTGTTTGCTTTTCCTAACTATTCACTTATCTTCTGAGGCTATATTACTTGATCATGTGAAAAAAAGTTACAGGCAATGGGCCCTTATATCTCTCGATACAACAGTATATATTTTCTAAATCCAAGAGTTTTCTTTTACTTAACAGTAGTGAAGTTATCACAATCACAAAATATAACACTATTATTTAATTCATATCCTATGTTCAATTATCATGAATTATCCCAATAATGTCCTACATAATTTATTTTTATTCTGATCTAAGATACAAAGCAATATTGTGCCTGGCTCATTTCTTTAGTTTATTTTAACCTAGAATCTTCAGTCTTTCCTATTTCTACTATTTTTAAAGACTAAAAGTAAACTAATTTCGCATAATGAATCTTAGGTTGGTCTTACCTACTTTTTCTCCATGATAAGTACCATTTGTAGAAATAGTGCATTACTGATGTGCCCTCAGTTCATCCTATTGATTTTGTTGGTTGGTCAATTAATGATGATGTTACAATAGATCCTTTGGTTTATGTCTTATCTGCCAGATTTAGAAATGATCATTCTTTTTTCCCTTAGTAGTTAGTATCTTATGGAGATACATAGATGTATGGGTACTCATCTTCATCTCTATCATCTACTTATTAATTTTACACAATTTAATTTTTTCAATGAACAATATATTTTAAAAATGCATACTAGTTTACAGAGCTCATTATCATTCCTTTTCATATATGTGTCTGTTACTCTGTATATTCAGCTAATCTCTTCCATATGGACACATGAATTTTGTTCTAATATTTTGCAATTTTAAATAATGCTACACATAATTTAACCTAGTGAATTTTCTAAAGACATATATCCAGGATAAAGTTCTAGAAACAGAATTACTAATAATCAAAAGGTAAATTCCTGTGCACATGGCAAATATTGACAAATTTGCCTCTATAAAGATTGTGCTACCTTGTGGTCTCACAAAGAAAATTACTCGAGTGCCTGATTCCTCAAAGCATTACTAATACAATTAAGACTTTTAATTTTTATGAATTTGTTTATAAAGTGTTATTATTCTCTTGCTATAGGGAAATGTGTTATATATATGTATATAGAGAGAGATATATAATTTTTTTAGCAAACCCAAGAAAGTACATGATGTATTTGCTAAATTATACATTTATATCTTTCACTAAAATTTGTCAAATGTCCTACCACTGTTTCTTTAGTTTAGTTTTTAAATTTTAACCCCACTCTGACTCCCCTCCTTTTATAAAGTGTCAATTACACACACACATTGGAGTAAATTTTTGATATTGTTTCACAGATTCTAAGTTTCAGTTTCTGTTTTGCACTTTCTCTCTCTTGCTCAAATTGAATAACTTCTATCTATAACTTCTGTTGATCTGCCTTTAAGATCACCGGTTATTTCCTCTCCCATCTTTTTTAGTTTAATTATTTTATTTTGTTATTTTTAATAATTTCCATTTGAGTGTTTGAGTTTCTATTTTTCATTCATTAAGAACTTATTTTTTTAGAACATTAAGTATGATTATTTAGCTGATTTAAAATACTTGCTGCTAATTCCAAAATCTATTTCACCTTAGGTAAGTACATTCTTCATGTGTTGAATAATTTTGGTTTTATTGTATCCTATACTTTGGTAATGTTATACAATAGACAGTATGGATTCCATTACATTCCAACAATGTTTGAGCTTTTCCTTATTTTTATTGGTAGGATATGAAGATGCTTAAACTCAAATTGAAGCTCTCATTTAAATGTTTGCTCAAATCTAAGTTGATTTGTTTCATTCTTACCTGGGTAGTGTTGGGTCTGTCTCATGCATATAAATTTGTGGCAATTCTAAAACATAAAAAATGTGTTGAAATCTTAGAATGAGAGTCACAGTGACTCTTCTTTCTGTGACTTCTCCTTTACTTTCAAGAAATTATGAATAATCCTACCAACAGTTTTATTTTGGGGGTTTTATGGCTTAATGATTATGGGTTTTCCTTTGGGAATTTAAAGCTCTCAGCAGCTGTGACTGTGCTTTGCCCTTAGGATCAAAACCAGAAATCTGGAACCATCCCTGCCTGATCCCTCTTTTAAGGTACACCCTTTTGAATATGCCCAGTTTTATTCACTTTTTAACCTTTCAGAAAGGATTTAATTTTGGATTTTTTCAGGGAAAGTGTAGAATTTTTATGATTTTATTTGTTTTTCATGTTGATTTCTGGTGATTTCAGTAATGTGTGGAATATTGAAATTTAGGTAGATACCTTGGGTTTCTTGAATTCCTCTGACTAATGTTTGTTTTTTCATCAATAATGTTAGATTTCAGACAAACACAGCTATTATATTTGCTGCTTAGCTACCAGAATCATGCATATGAATTCTGACAAACTCATCTTAGAAAAAGTGCAACATACCTCAGTGCTAAATATCAGTATGATCACTTTGAGGTGCTCCCTGTAGAAATTATGCACCAATGTCATTGCCTATTCCATTTTGCAAAGCAACTTTGGAACTCTGTCTGGAATGCCCATTAGAACTGTAGGCATATTACTCTTGATGTGCTGAATGTCAACAAAATTTCTTCTTTTCTAGGGTAAAAAAATATATATATTATTGGGGACTAGATCAGGTGAGAATGGAGGGTGTTCCAATACAGTTATTTGTTTACTGACTAAGAACTCCCTCACCGACAGTGCCATGTGAACTGGTGCATTGAAGTGGTACAAAAGCCACACCTTTCTCATGCCCAGATTTTCAGTTATGATTTTTCCAATGACTTCTCAATGTTTACATAGTCTGCCATGCTTCTCACAGTCAACTAATGATTTTGATGCACAATTAACAAATTTTTATAGTATTTTTGTAAGTTTTGCTTGTTACTCATTTTCCTGACCTCTCTTTATCAGTGACATTTTCTCTACCCTCACAAAAATGTTTAATCCATTTGTACACTGCCCTTTTCTTCATGGAATTATCCCTATAAACTTGGACTAATATGTCTCTGATTTCACTTCCACTATCACAAAGTATAACAAGAAATTTAATGTTTGTTCATCACTCTGATTCAATCTCTGACATCCCCATGAATAGGCTCAAAACACATAACAACAATAAGAACTGCCACTCAACAAGACATTACTGTGTCAACAGGAACACAGCTGTGAGACACTGGTATGCCCACGTTATGAAACCTTACCAAGTTGTTTGTACAGTGCTGTCAGCATAAGCATATGGTGGCAAGTTTCCAAACTTAATTGTCAGACCTTCATACATTATATATTCTGTATGTTGTATAAACATTCAAGGGGAAAAAATTATTCCCTTAGTAGCTATATATAATGTAATGTAAATAATATGGCTTGGTTTTTCTACTACATTGGATTGGAAAACTAACTCTAGTGCTCACTGGCTATACTTTTCTAGTCATGAGAACTAAGCCTTACTCCTCCTAATTTTAATATAGGAACAGTCTTACTTTTCCCAAAATTAAAATAGCTTACATAAAATATTATTGGGTATATAGATTTTTCTCTCCTTAATTTTAATATATGATGAAATTGAGGTTCTACAGGGTTCTGTGATGGCTTAGGTCATTCGTCATGCTAAAGCCATGTTTAGGAACCTAATACCATTTGGTCCTTTTTTTCTTAATCCTTAATTTGGTCCTCAATTTCCTGTTTGGTTCTTTTCAGGATCCTATGCTCTTTTATAATTTAATATAACATGACTTGGATGCTCTTTTATAATGTAACGTGACTTTAGTATTACAATTATAATATATTTTTTCTTTCCTTAAAATGTGTATACATTTTGGTACCCTCCGTGTGTGTGTGTGTGTGTGTTTGTGTAGTTAATGCTGAGTGTATAAAACAAATATACACATTTATTTAACTAGAAAGGACCAACACTTTAGATTGTAATAGTCCTTTTCATATTGCTATTCTTTGCAAGTTCAAAACCTTCTGTAAATCTCAATGATAACATTACTAAATTCAGATCAAATCATGTCTCAGTTGTGTCAGTGTTGAGGGAGTAGTATTCAAAATATATACAAAGCATTCTGGATATTTTTGATGCATAATAATGTTAGCTAATTTTCTTGGGTTTTTGTATTAGTCATTAAGATATTTACAACACTCTTGTCATTGTCCTAATCGGATATTATTTTAATTATGTTGTGATCGATATAATGAGTAACCCCAGGACTTTGTCCTCAGGTGGACATTTTTCTCTCTCCTGTTCCAGACAATGCATATAACAGTGCCTTTACAATGAACTCAAATTTAACCTGCTAAAGCCAGAAAAACAAATATGTCCTCCCTTTGGTAGAGTAGCACTTATTGATAGAAGAGACAAGAGTGGCAGAAGTATATTATGTTTTATATTCAGTAGACAGATATTGCATTCAAATATATTCCCAGGCACAGTTTTCTCAGGTAAAACTTGTGGTTTCTTAACTTCTCTAAAAGTTTTCTCATTTGTCCCTAGTATCTAAGGACAATTTACACGGAGGTGAGGTTGATGCTGTAAGACAAGGCACAGAGCTGTCTGAGATTTTCATTTCAGCCTGCCTCTCTGATTTAAACTCCAAGTACTAGAGTCAGAGACTCAGGTATAACTCACTGTTTTGTTTTGTTTTGTTTGTTCATCTAAGGGTATTCCTTGGTTAAAGATATAGACTTTTTTTTTTGCTTATTTTAAGGAATAAATTCAAATGTAGACACTAGCTTTCTTTTACAAAGAGAAAGCCTTCACATTTAAAAATTGTATTAAAGAGGATAGTTATCTACAATTTATTAAACTTGAATTTTCAATGAAAAATTATTTTACTACCGTTCTAAAGGGCACTTTTAAAATTGGGTATAATATGACTTCAAAGACACAATTAATCAAGTTGAATGATGATATTGGTGGAGATGATGCAAATAATCAGTAGTGTTTTTATAGACTACCAATAAACTATTTAAAAAGAAATCAAGGAAACAATATAATTTTCAATAGGTGCAAAAACATACATAGGAATAAATTTAACCAAGCAGGTTAAAGATTTGTACATTGAAAATTATAAAACACTGATGAAAGTAATTGAAGAATATAAAATATAATGAAAGCAATTTGTGTTCATTGTCATTGAAAGATCAGTATTATTAATGTGTTTACTACTCAAAGGATTCACCAATTCAATGCAATCCTTATCAAAAGTCCAATAACATTTTTCATAGAAAGAGAAAAAAAATCCAAAAATTTGTATAGATTTGCAAAAGACCTAGAATAGCCAAAGCAATTCTGAACAAAAAGAACAAAGGTGGAGGCATTACATTGCCTGATCTCAGACAGTGTGATCCTGGAATTAAAACAAACATATAAAACTACCCTGTTCTGTAAATGAATAGAAAATCCAAAAATATATCCACACATTTATGGCCAATTGATTTTCCAAAAAAGTGACAAGACTACACAAAATGGTTAAAAGTAATTGTTTTTAAAAAATGGTGCTGAGAAAATTGAATATCCAGGTCAGGTGCTGTGGTTCACATCTGTAAGCCGAGCATTCTGGGAGGGTGATGCACGACAATCACTTGAGCCCAAGAACTTGAGTCTGCTACAATGCCACAGCACTCAACCATGAGTGAAACTCTGTCAAAAAAAAAAAAAAAAGAAAAAGAAAGAAAAGAAAAGAACAAAAAGAAAGAAAAAAGAAAATTGGATATCCACCTGTAGAAGAATGCAATTAGACTTTTAACTCATACTATATACAAAAATTAAAAAAATATCATAATATATTAAAGAATTAAACATAACACCTGATTCTGTAAAAGTAGAAGAAAGCACAGGGAAAAAAGATTTTTGGCATTGTTCTTGGTAAAGATGTTTTTAATATGATCCCTACACCAAAGACAATAAAAATAGACAAATGGATTGCATCAAACAAAAAACCTGCACAGCAAAAGAAACAATCAATGTAGTGAACAGATATTATAAGAAAAAGAAGAAAATATTTCCATGCTTGTATCATACATTTTATAAAAAGCTAATATCCAATTAGGTAAAGCATTTGATAGACATTTTTAAAAGGAGACAATGAAAATTGTCAACAGATAAAAGAAAAATTAATCAAAATCATTGCTTATTAGAGATGTTACAACTAGATACGACCTCACACATTTTGGATGCTTAATGTTAAAAAGATGAAAGATAAGTTTTGGTGATAATGTGGAAAAAAGGAAACCCTTATGCATTGTTGGTGGGAATATATAATAAATTAGTATAGACATTATGGTAAATAGCATGGAAATTCCTTAAAAAATTAAAAATAGAAATATAGTATGACCTAGCAATTCTGAGTACATGTTCCAAGGAAAACTAAGTGTCCATCAATGAATAAATGAGATATATAGACAATGAATATAATTAAATTTTATATTAAAAAAGGAAATCCTGTAATTTGTAACATTTATCAACCAGGATGATATTATATCAAATAAAATATGCCTGACACAGAAAGACAAATGCTCCATGAGGTCACTCAAATTTAGGATTTAAAAATAATAAATTTATGGAAGCAAAGAATACAATGGTGGTTACCAGAGGTGGGGGTCAGGGAGATGATGGGGACATGATGTTCAAAGGTTACAAAGGTTCAGTAAGATAGGAGGAATAAATTCTCGGCATCTATTGTACAGCTCTGTGACCATAGTTAATAACAATGATGTATTGGATACTTGAAAACTGCCTAGAGAATAGATTAAAAATTTTGCACCACAAAAAAAAAAGAACATGTGAATGATGGAAATGTTAATTTGATGCAATCATTTCACAATGTCTACATATATTAAAACATCATATTGCACAGCATAAATACATACAATATTATTTGCCAGTTAAAATGAAAATGAAATAAAATAATGAATCAATAAATTCACCTCTTTTCCCCCTAGTCCATTAAAAAAAGGAAAGCACAAATAATCAGAATAAGAAAAAAAAAGAAACAAGATGAAATAACTGAAAGACTTTAAGTACAAAGGCCCCACCAATCATTAAATAACATTATATTTAAAATATTTTTTAAAAATCTTCTTTAAAGTATTATAGAATACAGTGTGGGATCAGATAAATTATAATGAAAAACAGTAATTTATAAAGGACAGTAAAGTGCAGAAGGTATTTTTGTCTGAGAGCAATTGTTAGAACTGGTAAACCTGAGCTTTAGATTAAACAGCCTTGAAAGACTTGGCTAAGTAGCAGACATGTCTTGGCCTGCTCAAAATTATGCATACAGTAAGAAACTTTCTCCTTATATTCTGGAGGAACAAAAGACAATATACCCTCAGATAAGGTTAAAACTGAGAGATTTGCCTTGCCATTCAATGTTGAAAGGGTCCTATATTATGATCTTCATTTTTCCCCTTTTTTTTTTGTGGTGTTGTGCAATCTCACTATGGGAAGGATTTTTTTGTTTGTTTATTGTTTGGGGGGTTTGTTTTACTTTTTTTTTTTAGAGACAAAGTCTCACTTTATTGCCCTTGGTAGAGTGCCATGGCAGTGTCACACAGCTCACAACAACCTCCAACTCCTGGGCTTAGGTGATTCTCTTGCCTCAGCCTCCCCAGTAGCTGGGACTACAGGCGCCGACCAAAATGCCTGGCTATTTTTTTGTTGCAGTTTGGCCGGGGCAGGGTTTGAACCCACCACCCTTGGTATATGGGGCCAGCGCCCTACTCACTGAACCACAAGCACTGCGCATTTATTGGTATTTTTATTTAACATGCTTATAATTCTTGACTTTGAATATTGATATCTCTCATCACTTGAAAATTCTCAGCCATTGCAAAGATTGGCTGCTGTTATAATTTATTGGGACAGAGAACTTGTCCGTTTTGATAAGTGAGCAAAAACTATAAAATGCTTTTACACAAAGTCCTAGCAAACTTTGAAGAGAAAAAATACATTTAGTGTAATTAATAATATCTATCACTACATCCCCTAAACCTAACATTTATTCAACAAATAATAAATCATATTTCTACTTATGATCAAGAGCATCACAAGAATGCCCACTATCATAATTATAAAATATTGTTCTAGAATTTCTAATTTGTGCAGCAAGACAATTAAAAGGATATAAAGATTAGAAATGGAGGGCTGTCATTATTTGTAAGTGATATAATTGTGTATATAGTTAATACAAAAGAATCAATACTAAGTTAATAGCAATAATAGGAAAGTTTAGCTCGGTGCCAAATCTAAAAGGAAAAATACATAAACTAATTATATCTCTATAAAGTAGCAATAAACAACAAAATTAAAATAAAATGTAAGTATTATTTATATATTTTATAAAACAAAATATCAAATACACAAGAATAAATCTAACAATTGATATACAACCCATTATAGAAAACTAAAACAGAGAAAACAACAAGCTTTATTAAGAGAAAACAAAGTATTTCTATAAGATGGGCAATTATAGCGATAGTTTGGAAAATGCAATACAATTAATTCTGGTACAGCATTTGTTTTGAAATGTTATTTTCCCATTGCAATTGATATAATAGAGAACAATTTGAGCATAAGCAGATTTTGTGTTTGCTTTTTGCAATTTCAAGTGAAAAACAGTAAGGGAGTGAAAAAATTCTCCTGTTAAACTAAGTCTTATAAAAATAGAGAAAAACATATACACCCATCGAAAATATTTACCACCTATCTCAATTTACCATGAAAGAAGCAACCATTCTAATCACCACCTCTATAAGAAAACATCAATGTTTTACAAGGTAAAGTGCTATATATACTGTACTCTATATGTATTTTTAACTACTTGACATATGTAAAATTGTATTATTGCTTTTTAGTAGGTTCCTATGATTTTATGTATTATTAATAATTGTTTTTAAGTGTTCTTCTCTAAGGCTGCTTTTCTCATGGTTCTTTCATTTTTACTGAGTGATTTTGCAAAGAGAAGAGATTTTTAGAGATAAGGATCCTGTCTCATAGGTTTTTCTGATTGTATTAGAAAGATTTTAACTCTCACCAAACATTTCTGTACATTCAAGGCAATGGAAATTAAAATTTCAACAGGGTTTTTGTGTTTGTGTGTGCACATGCATGTGTGTGTGAGTATAAATTCATAAACTGGTTTTTAAATTTGTATGGAAATGCAAAGGCTTAGGACATTATTGTGAAAGAACAAACTTGACATCAAGAGTTATTATAAAAAATAGAGTTATAAAAATCTGGAGGGATTAAAAGAAAGAAATGATTTTCCAGAAAAAACCAAAAAGGCCAATATATCAGAATACAGAAATAAAAACTTAACCTCTTCAGATATGGATGTTTGACATATAATGTACCCTTTTAGATTACTGAGGAAAGAACATGATTTTCAATAAGTGATACAGGAAAATTAGGTATCCATTTGGGTTAAAAATGAAATTTAACCTCTCCAGGATTGAGTTGGAACACATTCTTCTTAGTGAAGCATCACAAGAATGGAAAAACAAGAATCCAAATGTACTCAATTCTAATATAAAGGCAGTAGATAATCTAATACAAGGGGGGGTAGTTATGGGAATGAGAGAGCAGGGAGGGGGGAAGGAGGAGAAGGAAGAAGAGATGTGGGAGGCACATGGTGGGGTCATAGTGTATGGCACACCTCTTGGGGGCAGGACACAATTATTAGAGGGACTTTACCTAACAAATGCAATCAGTGTAATCTAATTGTTTGTAACCTCAATGAATCCAAAATTTAAAAAAAAAAAATTGACTTCCATCTCACATTATATCCAAAGTCAATCCCTGGGTATTAACATGAAATGTTAACAACAAATGCATGGAAATTTAAGGATAAGTTACTAAAATATCTTTAGATTCTAAGATAGCGAACACATTCTTAAACAAAATATAGAAAGTACTAAGCATATTCATAAGAATATATTCAACTTCACATAAATTAAGAATTTCTGTTCATCAAAAAACCGCTATAAAGAGAGTAAAAAAAAAAATCATATAGAAGAGGCATGATTTAAAATATATATTGACAAATAACTTGTCTAGAGAATAAATGAAGAACTTCTACAAATTCATTAGAAAAATATGAAAATCCTTTAATCAGATAGCTTATCAAATGGTAGATCTATATGGACTAAAAATATTAATGGGAACTCAACTCTTTCAGCAATCAAGGAAAGATACATTGAATAAAATATCATTCCACAGCAAAAATTAAAAATTAAGATCCTCTGAGAATGATAGTAATAATGAGAAAATTCAGGAAGACACAGAAATTAATAGACTTCATAATATAAGCCACAACCAGTTATAATTAATAAACTAGTAATACATTCCATATGTAAAGCCCACAAAGTAAAGTACAAATAAAACAGAATAAATAAAATTCCTGTGAATAAAAAACAAATGTACCAAATATTCATAAATATAGGTACTTAATAGTAATGAGAATCATAAAAGGATCACTGAACAGAGGGGAACTTTTCCCACATTCTTCTAAAGAAAGACAAAATTTCATAACTATTTAAAATCTACTTGAGTTAATTTATACATCACTTGACTCATAAAAATGTCAATAGATTTTTTGTGTGAGAATTAGATTAGCTGTATCTACAGTCATGTAGCAGAATTAATATGTAGTTGAATCCATAATGATTCTGAAAGACAACAGTAATAAGAACAATGCAATATAGATATTTATATATTATTAGAACATTAAAAGTTAAAATGGTGATGTTAAATAGATCGATAATGTAGCAGAATGGAAAGTACATAGACTGGTGAAAATATATCACAGAATTATTACTACTATTTGACAAAGGTAATATATCAGATATTTTGTTAAGAATTATTAAATAAATATGTATATAACTTTCTTTTTTTTTGAGATGGAGCCTCAAGCTATCCCCCTGGGTAGAGTGCCATGGCATCACGCTCACAGCAACCTCCAACTCCTGGGCTCAAGAGAGTCTCCTGCCTCAGCCTCCCAAGTAGCTGGGACTACAGGCGCCTGCCACAACGCCTGGCCATTTTTTTTTGTTGTTGTTGCAGCCATCATTGTTGTTTGGCGGGCCCGGGCTGGGGATTCGAACCCGCCACCTTAGGTGTATATGGCTGGCGCCTTAGCCACTTGAGCCACAGGCGCCGCCCCTAACATATTTTAATATTACATTTTAATTTACCTATTGTGGCTTTTTACTGGCGATTGTTTTAACTTTCTTTTTTTTTTTTTGAGACAGAGCCTCAAGCTATACCCCTGGGTAGAGTGCCATGGCATCACGCTCACAGCAACCTCCAACTCCTGGGCTCAAGGGAGTCTCCTGCCTCA
>CAUYTI010068979.1:0-11380 GCA_963575145.1 Galago senegalensis | reverse complement strand
TAGGCTTGTTCAACATTTCTACTTCTTTCTGGCTAAGTCTAGGACAGATTATGATTTTAATATAAATTCTTTTAGGTTCTTAGTTGCTATAATATTCCAAGGCTCACCCAAACTCTACAAGGATAGTCATGAGAAGATGGTTTCAGCTCACATACTTTCACATCATGAGCTGTTTAGTTTGGCTAAATACATATTATGTTACTGTCATACTGTGTTAAATCCCAAACTGAGAAATTGAATCAATGGCTCAAAAGTGTTCAATGAAAGTTTAAAAGTGAAAAAATACATTTAACTCAGAATGCAATAAATAACTACAGTATGATCTTACAGTAAGATCACCTGATCTTAGAATGAGCTGTGACTAGTGAATTAGGAGTAGTCTATACTAAGAGATTAACTTCTTGTTAGGAACAAGAAGCCACTGAAGTGTTCACACCATTTTCACCACAGTAAATCAATTAAAGACTTCATTATAAGTTGTCATTAAAAGATCAAAACTGAAGTCAAAGGTACTTCAACTTTAACAAAATAGGTATAACTACCATCAACTACAAAATTAAACAAATATGGTCTGACAGAAAGCATTCTACAGGCAAAATTATATCAGATAACACTACTGAACATTATGTGACATGTATTTTGTTTTATAGCTGCACAAAATCACTAGTACATGGAGCATGAATCAACTCTCAGCATATACATGTGTAATATATAAATCAAGTAATACAGACAACTTTTCATTTTGATTATCAATGGAAACATACTATGGAGAGAGGATTCTCTTTTAAGCAAAATTATTTTTGAACCTTGACTTGAAAATGTATACTAGAATCAGTATGGCCACAGCACTAGCTGTGTATGCAGACAGGAAAAGCTGTCTGTGGCAGACAGGTGCCTGCCACAATGCCTGGACAATTTTTCTACTTTTAGTAAAGACAAGGTTTCACCTTTGTCCAGGTTGGTCTGGAACTCCCGACCTCAAGCAATCCTCCCATCTTGGCCTCCAAGAGTGCTAGAAGTACAGGCATGAACTACCATGCCTGGCCAATACATTCTTAATTCTTGGGTCAGTGTTAAATACTGCATGGAAAATTGTGAATATAATTCAAAGTGCAGCCTTTTGAGCCTTCAGTATGTTGTGTCAAGAAAAAAAAAGCAACAAATAAAGATTAACTTCTCTCTTGTAAAGAGGAAAGATGCCAACAAAAACTACTCAAATGAAGGCTGTAAATTTTTTTCATGACACCGATAACATGATTTTCCCCAACAATTAGGCATTTCTTTCCTTGTTATAAAAATAAACAGATGTCTTATTAATAGATATACTTAAAACCACAATTACTTCATTGAAGCTGAAAACCTATCTCCTAGAAATGAACTCAGCCAAAAGGACAGATCTATACACTGCCATCTCCGAAACTAAAATATTCAATTTTCCTGTTGAGTACCATATGCTTGTCAATTTGTATGTAGTTTTTCACTAATAATTCTTGTGGTAATTCTGGCTTCTATGCATTTGAATATCTGAAGCATCTAAGAGAATCACCACATACCTGCTACTCTTACTAACAATCCATAATTGAGAGATGGAATTATCTATTTCAAGAGTAGAAAAAGAAACCAGTTAAATTAGAAATCTTCACTGTGAATTTAATGAGCCACATATCAGTGTGGTGTAGGACTGGAGCAATGGCTGCTTTTCTTGAGGTTATTTAAAAGTACTGCTTTGATCTCATTATAAAAACATTTTGGATTATTCCATGTTTATCTAACAGTGGTGTCCATGAAGACAAGACCTACCCTGTGGTCCACAACTACACTATTTTCCTTTCATAGGAAGCAATCATTTCTTTCTATGCATTATGATACAGAAAAACAGACAACCATCACTTTGTCTTTATTGATTGTCTTATATTAGGAAAACACTTATATTATCTGAATTTATGTTGCCTCATTTTAAAAAACATGGGTCTGATTTCAGTATGCATAGTACCTATAAAAAACAATATATCTAATAATTCCAATTTATTTCCTATTTTCCCCAGAATCCTACTCTACCTGAAGTCATTCTTTCCTCTTAACTTCCCAGAATCCAAACTGCCCTCCTCTTCATTATGGACATGGGTAATATTAAAAATATTTAACAACTGGCATGGCATAAATGCCAAAGAGAATACTAGTTCAGGGCAATGCCTGTGGCTGAGTGGGTAGGGCACTTGCCCCATATATCGAGGGTGGCAGGTTCGAACCCAGCCCTGGCCAAACTGCAACAACAATAAAAAAATAGCTGGGTGTTATGGTAGGCGCCTGTAGTCCCAGCTACCTGGGAGGCTGAGGCAAGAGAATTGCCTCAGCCCAGGAGTCGGAGGTTGCTGTGAGCTGAGACACCACAGAACTCTACTGAAGGCAATAAAGTGAGTCTGTCTCTAATAAAAAAAAAAAAAAAAGAATACTAGTTCAAAAATGTATAGATGTCTATGAACCAGATATGAATGTGGTGAAAGACATAATAGAACAAGCTCACTAAGCAGTCTGCTATATACTTTTCACCACTCTCAAAAGCCTTTGGTTATTCCTTACCTGCTAATTCCCAGAGAAGAAATAGGAGGTTTTACAAAAGACAATCCCATAAATTGGATTCCAAGGACAAATTTAACTCTATATCTTATTAAATTTTTAATTTTCCTTCTATTCTTCAGTAGAATTAAGGAGAAGTGTTAGAATACACTACTACTTTCTTTCTCCTACATCAACTGTCTCCAGAGAATTAGCCTCCTTGAGTCAGGTTTTCATTATAGTTTTGTTATTTGATTACATCTACGCAGTTAGGTGTACAAGTTCTTCCTCCTCTCAAACAAATGGAAAATTAATACACAAGTGGATAATTTTGGGGATGTATTAAGGGTATTATGAGTGATGCCTGTGGCTCAAAGAAGTAGGGCACCAGCCCCATATGCCGGAGGTAGCAGGTTCAAACCTAGCCCCAGCCAAAAATTGCAAAAAAAAAAAAAAAAAAAGAGTAAAAGGGTATTATAAGCTGTTAACAAAACAAGTATGTCTCTGACATTTAGAAAAGAAACAATGGGAATACTAAAATTCACAAAAAAGCAAAGAGATGAGTCATTTATAAAATGAACCTGAGATTATAGATTTATGTGTAATAAGATCAAATATATCTATAATGTTTTAAAATATATTCTTACCCAACTTTGGAAAAACTATTAAGTATTCAGCATTGCACTGAGGACATGCCACTCTGGCTGTACTGTTTCCTCTTTGTTTTTCATCCACCCAGCGTTGTAGACAAGCTTGGTGAACCCATTTTGTAGATCCTCTGCACCTGCATGGTCTCACCCATTCGGCTGTTCTATCATCTTCATCAGTGGCAAAACACACCCAGCAACTTCTGTAAATTAAAAAAGAAAATGGTAAGATTTATCTTTAGGATCCCAGCCTCCTCCACATTGCAGCTCTCACTGCATGGTACAAGCCTACTATGTTACATTATGGAGCTTCTGTCCTACATTAAAAAATTAAGGAAACAAAACAACCAATATGCTCTCAATAGAGGAGTTTCTTTTACTGTTTTTCCTTATCTTTTGCTATAGAATCCTGTATCTTCTGAATTTTATTTTTATGAAATTTCCTCCATCTTTCTACTATTTCTTCACCTTCTATAATGAAACTACAGTACAAAAAAAGACAACTCTCATACTGCTTTTTGTTTTAAGACCTAATAATTCTTGGAGGAGTAATAAGCACAGGAATATGTGAAATTCAGTGTTCTCTGCATTCCAACATCAATCTCTTGAACTTGGAAAAACAGTATATTACACAAGTGATTTCACATATAAACTCATTCAATTTTCAACTAAGAAAAAGCCCTACCCATTTCTCTTACTGATAAAGTATAATTGCAAGATGACAGGATATTAAATTTAAAATAAAGCCAAAAGGAGATAAAGATACTAGGATAATTTGTTATAGGATAATGATATGACAAATTTGGTCTTCATGTTTCTGTTGTGAGTATGACTGGATTTCCTTTTTGGAATTAAATTATATCTATTAGCTGGGCCCAGGGGCTCATGCCTGTAATCCTAGCACTCTAGGAGGCCACAACGGGAGGGTCCTTTAAGCTCAGGAGGTAGAGATCAGAAAGCAAGAGTGAGACTAAAAATAGAGAAATGGATGGTGCCTACAGTCCCAGCTACTCAGGAGGCTGAAGCAGAGGACTGATTGGGTCCAGGAGTCAGAAGTTGCTATGAGCTAGGTGATACCACAGCACTCTAGCCTGGGCAATACAGTGAGACTGCTGCTTTCTTTCTTTTTTTTTTTTTTTTGAGACAGAGTCTCAAGCTGTCCCCCTGGGTAGAGTGCTGTAGCATCACAGCTCACAGCAACCCCCAACTCCTGGGCTCAAGCAAG
Source organism: Galago senegalensis (assembly GCA_963575145.1). Taxonomy (NCBI): domain Eukaryota; kingdom Metazoa; phylum Chordata; class Mammalia; order Primates; family Galagidae; genus Galago; species Galago senegalensis. The sequence goes on along the minus strand of CAUYTI010068979.1, from coordinate 6,952 downwards.
TCTCCTGCCTCCGCTTCCCAAGTAGCTGCCGAGCCCAGTGAGACTGTTTCAAGAATTATTATATTTAAAATCTTGGCTCCGCGCCTGTGGCTCAAGTGGCTAAGGTGCCAGCCACATACACCTAAGGTGGCGGGTTTGAATCCAGCTCAGGTCTGCCAAAACAATGATGGCTACAACCAAAAAATAGCCAGGTGTTGTGGTGGGCGCCTGTGGTCCCAGCTACTTGGGAAGCTGAGGCAAGAGACTCGTTTGAGCCCAGGATATGGAGGTTGCTGTGAGCTGTGATGCCACCACACTCTACCCGGGGGATAGCTTGAGGCTCTGTCTCAAAATAAATAAATAAATAAATAAATCTAGAAGTTTCAAGTCTGGGATGTTTGTATTAACAAAAATAAAATTCTACTGATATGGTTAATTTTAAAACGTTTTCCTATTTTGCTTTTTGGGGGGGTCTGAATAATAGTGTGGTGGCACTCACTTTGCTTTTAAGGGTACTTATGAAGTCTAATTTTTTCTTATGGAATATCAGGTTAACATTCCTTATTTTTCTCCCAATTAACACAAGTTTGGGTACCGATTTGTATTAGGGCAAATACAGTTTGATTCAGTGAGACTTTTCTTCTTCCCCTCCCCCCACTAAAGTTTACACACACGAAAAATGCTAATTAAAGCTTGTTACCTTCTGTGCACTTTTCACTTAACTGCATAAGGGTCTCTGTCAGAACTACTAGCCTAATGATGCTCACTGGGAAAGACTACACAGTCACAGCACCATAGGTGGGTATGGTCTGCAGTCTTTGTGAACTACATGAATTTCAATTGTGTTCCAATTAAAACTTTCCCTTTTTTTTTGATTTGCATTTCTCTAATTACCAATTAAAACTTTTCAATTAAAAAGAAAAAAATGGAGCAGAATCCATGGCAGCATGTCAAAAATTGTGATTTTATTCAGCTTTAAATTCACTTAGGTTTCATAAGATCAAGGTAGAATAAGGAGCATTTGTTTAGCATTCTGACCCTCTGACTCACTTCAGCTAAGCTGTCTGGGCCCATATTCTGTCTTATGGTTATCCAAAATAGCCCTGTTTGTTTTCAAGTTTTTTGTTTTTTTTTTTGAGACAGTCTTATTATGTTACCCTTGGAAGAGTGCAGTGACATTGTAGCTCATAGCAATATCAAACTCTTGGGCTTAAGTGATTCTCTTGCTTCAGCCTCCCAAGTAGCTAGGACTATAGGTGTCTAACACAATACCCAGCTATTTTTTTTGCTGCAGTTTTCATTGTTGTTTCATTGTTGTCGCAGACCCAGGCTGGGTTTGAACCAACCTCCCTCGGTGTATATGGCTGGCGCCCTAACCTCTGAGCTATGGGCGCCAAGCCTGTTTTGAAGTTTGTCGCGATAAACTATGTTACATAAAATTTACCACTTTAACCATTTTTTTTTTTTTTTGAGACAGAGCCTCAAGCTGTCGCCCTGGGTAGAGTGCCGTGGCATCACAGCTCATAGCAACCTCTAAGTCCTGGGCTCAAGTGAGTCTCCTGCCTCTGCCTCCCAAGTAGCAGGGACTACAAGCGCCCGCCACAATGCCCGGCTATTTTTGGGTTGCAGCAGTCATTGTTGTTTGGCGGGCCCGGGCTGGATTTGAACCCACCAGCTCAGATGTATGTGGCTGGTGCCTTAGCTGCTTGAGCCACAGGCGCCGAGCCACTTTAACCATTTCTATGTGTATAATTCGTTAAGTATATTCACACTGTGCAACCCCCCAAGAGTACTTATGGTCTGACTGGGTTTTAATGCACAATTTTTGCATAAAATTTGCTGGTATACACTACAGCAAATAGACAAGTTAGTTGAGATGTTATTAGTGTATATTTGTTGCCACAATTGAAGTAATTTTGTAAAAACATTTGTATAACCTTTGGGAAATGGACATAATTTTTGGCAACAAAATATAAAACAGAATAACTAGAAACTTTCTACTCACATACTTTTTTATCTCAACAGAACATAGTATATATAGCTAGCTATAGCAGCATGATCAATCAGCATTAAGGCGAATCAAATTTCATTTTTTTATTTTTTTGAGACTGAGTCTTAACTCTGTTGCCCTGGGTAGAGCGCTGTGGCATCATTGTAGCCCACAGCAACCTGAAACTCAAGTGATTCTCTTGTCTCAGCCTCCCGAGTGGCTGGGACTACAGACATGTCAATCCACACACCTCAGCCTTCCAGAGTGCAAGGATTATAGGCGTTGAACCATTGCACCTGGCCTAACATATTCTATACTGTTACTACATTAAAAATATTTAGCCATCAGACGCAATTATACATTTTTAACTTAAGCAAATCCAGTAATTATCTCCATCTTACATCTGCCTCGGCCTCCCAGAGTGCTAGGTATACAGGTGTGAACCACTGTGCTCAGTCTTCTTACAAGCAAACAGCCTATGATATAGTGTCATTAGTCACTAGGGCTGAATAAAAAGAAGAGAGAGAACACAATGTGTATGTGAATCCTTTCTTTCCTAATTTTTTTGTAAATCTCTGATAGACTAACCAGGAACATCACCTGAGAAGTTTTTTTTTTTTTTTAAAGAGAAAGGGTCTGGCTATGTTATCCAGGCTGGAGTGCAGTGGTGTGATGATAGCTTACTGTAACCATGAACTTCTGGGCTTAAATAAGCCTGGCTCAGCCTCTCAAATACAGACACATCCCACCATATCTAGCTAATTTTTAAATTTTTTGTAGTGGGGGGAGACCAGCCCAGGCTGGGCTCAAACTCTTGGCCTTAAGCAATCCTCCTGCACCCCCCATCCAGAGTGCTATGATTATAAGCACCACTCCCAGCTCTAGGAGGAAGGCCTTAAAATTATGCTTTCCCTTTTTACTTCCTCACCCCTTTCCCAGCCCCACTTGATGTAATCTATTTGAGCTACTTTTTCCTGCAATTATATTCCCTTTCCTTTTTTTTTTGAGATACAGTCTCACTTTACCACCATCAGTGGAATGCTCTGGTGTCAGCAGCTCACAGCAACCTCAAACTCTTAGGCTCAGGCTTTGTTCTTTTTTTTTTTTTTGAGACAGAGCCTCAAAGTGTTGCCCTCAGTAGAGTGCTATGGCATCACAGCTCATAGCAACCTCCAATTCCTAGGCTCAAGCGATTCTCCTGCCTTGGCCTCCCAAGTAGCTGGGACTACAGGTACCCACCACAACGCCCGGCTATTTTTTGGTTGCAGCCATCATTGTTTCTGGTGGGCCAGGGCTGGATTTGAACCCACCAGCTCAGGTGTATGTGGCTGGCACCTTAGCAGCTTGAGCCACAGGGGCCGAGCCTCTTGGGCTCAAGCTATCCACTTGCCTTAGGCTTCTGAATAGCTGGGACAAAAGGCACCTGCCACACCTGGCTTTTTTTTTTTTTAAGGGGGGGGTGGTGTCTCAACTCTGGCTCCGGCTGGTCTCCAACTGTGAGCTCAAGCAATCCACCTGCCTCAGCCTCCCAGACTGAAGAGTATTTATTACAGGCGTGAGTCACCCTGCCCAGTCTCCTTTTTTCTTTTTTAATTAAAGGGAAAGGGTCTTGATTCGTAATAAGGCTGTAGTGCAGTGGTGCAGTCTTTTTTTTTTTTTTTTTGAGACAGAGCCTCAAGCTGTCCCCCTGGGTAGAGTGCTGTGGCATTACAGCTCACAGCAACCTCCAACTCCTGGGCTCAAGCGAGTCTCTTGCCTCTACCTCCCCAGTAGCTGGGACCACAGGCGCCCGCCACAACGCCCGGCTATTTTTTGGTTGCAGCCGTCATTGTTGTTTGGCGGGTCCGGGCTGGGGATTCGAACCTGCCACCTTAGGTGTACGTGGCTGGCGCCTTAGCCGGTTGAGCTATAGGTGCTGAGCCCTAACTCTGTTCCTTTATCCACATTATTCCTTCTGCCAAGAATGCTCGTCTCTAACTTATTCTGGCTGAAGAGCTCTTATTAGTCCTTCCAGAGCCAGCTCATGCTACTAAATTTTTTTTTTGATTGTTCCTTCCACCTCCCAGCAGAGGACTCCTCTCACCTTTGTCACACCTTGCAACTGATAATGAACTTACCAACTAAAAACCTTAAAAGGGCTCAGTTCCTGTAGCACAGTGGTGATGGTGCCAGCCACATACACCAAAGTTGTCAGCTAAAACAACAATGACAACCATAACAAAAAATAGTCGGGTGTTGCGAGTGTTGTGGCAGGCACCTGCAGTCCCAGCTACTTGGAGGCTGAGGCAAGAGAATCGCTTAAGCCCAAGAGTTTGAAGTTGCTGTAAGCTATGGCACTCTACTGAGGGTGACATAGTGGGACTTTGTCTCAAAAAAAATAAATAAATAAAATAAAAACCTTAAAAGCTGGGAACCAGGCAAGCACCCAGCAGTCTAGCTGAATGACTCAAACAGGACAAGACCAGGGTAAGGAAGTTTTGGGCAAAATTTTCCAACAAAGTAAGTTCTGTCTTTAGCATGCTCCTCAGTCTTATCCCTATCCCTCTTAACCAGGGGTACTGAGTCGATCCCAATACTCTTTCCCAGGTCTCTTAGGGACCTTATGTAACTCTATACAACCCCATCATGACACTATGCTCTTCAGATCAACTACTTCCTTGTATGGTAGCCACTACATAAATGCATCACAGCCTCCCAAAGCTGACAAATCTAAGACAAATCTCTAAGTAACAACAACAACAAAAAGTATACAGAGAATGTGGGACTAAACACTGTAGTTTTATAGTTCTATCTCTAAGAAAGGCTGGCCCAAGCAGGGCACGTTGGCTCACGCCCATAATCCTAGCACTCTGGGAGGCCACTGCAGGCAGACTGCCCTGAGCTCACAAGTTCAAGGCCAGCCTGAACAAGAGTGAGACCTGTCTCTAAAAAAATAGCTAGTCCTGTGGTGGGTGCCTTATAGTCACAGCTACTTGGGAGGCTAAGGCAAAAGAATCGCTTGAGCCCAAGAGCTGGAGGTTGCTGTGAGCTATGATGCCAGGGCATTCTACTGAGGGTAACAAAGTAAGACTCTCTCTCAAGAAAAATAATAAAAGAAAATAAAAGGCTGGTCCATATAAGAATCTGGGAGTCTCTTCCTGACCAGGCTCTAGTAAAGTGTCCCTACTTCATCATCTTTTCTTCTTGGGTTGAATACCTCTGCTTTAGTTAGAGACCACTAGACAGAAAATCTCACTGACCTGTTCACTAATAATAAAACACTGCGTTTATTCTAGCTAAGCAGTGCCTTGAAGTCTAACCTAAACTGTTGTTTGACCAGAAAAAGGCAATTAAGAAAACCAAGATGTTGCCCAACAACCCTAATACTTCAAAATAAATCTATAAATATTAAATTATCATCCTGCATCATTATGGTTTATTACCATTTCCAATTTCATAAAATATCATTTGCTAGAAGGTTGCCCACCATGTACCAACTATTTGACTAAATGCTGGAGATTCCAAAGATTAAAACCAGGAACCATGGCTAGACAGCTAAGTAAGCAAATATATCAAACAAAATGGTAAATAACGGGGCAGGGAGAAAGCAGACGACTAAAACCAGAAAAGCCTTCAGGGACGAACTATCCATAAATCTACGACCTGAAGGATATCAAGTTCATCAAGCAAACAAGCAGAAAGAGGAGAAATATTAGAGGAAAAAAACAAGGTATGTAAATTTGAGTAGAGAACCATATGCAGAAGTAGTTCAGTGAGAAAATCCTAGAAAACACCAGAAACACAAGTTACTTATACTGGCTGGAACACAATGATAGCCTTTGAGAAATGGTTGGAAATACAGCTTAACAGGAAGATCAAATTAGGTTGAAGGGCTTTATTTGGATGATAATATAGATTATCTTACAGGTGATGGAGATTCTGAACTGAAAGAGAGGCAAGGCCAGGGCAAGGGGCCACATTCCTATTATAAAAAATACAGCGTGAATGGTATCCTCTCGACCTGGGCAATGCAACAACACAGTGTTCACCTGCTGTCAAACAGAAGAACTCACTCACCAATGTATCCCCAGCACCTAGAGCTGTGCATGCCGTATATAGGAACTAAATTAGTATTGAACAGTTAGATGCATCAACACAATTCTAAGGGCATATCTGAGAGGCCCTCCCCCAGCATCCTTCCTTGCTACCTATAATACCTAACTTCCACAACAGTGGAATGCAGTGGTTCTCAACCTTCCTAATGCCAGGATGTATTTTCATTGTTACAAAGGGGTCACAACCCACAGGTTGAGAACCGCTGTTTTTGTTTGTTTGTTTTTTGGCCGGGGCTGGGTTTGAACCCACCACTTTCGGCATATGGGGCCAGCGCCCTACTCCATTGAGCCATAGGCGCCACCCAAGAACCACTGTTTTTAAGGGAACACAAGAAGGGCCACTCACTATGGGCTATACCAAAGATGAGAAAGGATTTGGGGACAAAAGCTCAGGAAGAAGCTTTTGAATTTGAGTAAATTAAGCAGTCTATTCTATTCTTCTCACCAAAAACTGAACAGAAATCCACTATGTGATCAGCTCAAAATTATTCCTCCACTAATTCTAAGGGTAGTGTCGATAACTATAAAAAATACATTTTCGGCTCGGCGCCTATAGCTCAACCGGCTAAGGCGCCAGCCACATACACCTAAGGTGGCGGGTTCGAATCCCCAGCCAGGACCCGCCAAACAACAATGACGGCTGCAACCAAAAAATAGCTGGGCGTTGTGGCGGGCACCTGTGGTCCTAGCTACTTGGGAGGCAGAGGCAAGAGACTCGCTTGAGCCCAGGAATTGGAGGTTGCTGTGAGCTGTAATGCCACGGCACTCTACCCAGGGGGACAGCTTGAGGCTCTGTCTCAAAAAAAAAAAAAAAACAAAAAAACAATGACAGCTGCAACCAAAAAAAAGCTGGGCATCGCCTGTGGTCCCAGCAACTTGGGAGGCGGAG
>CAUYTI010068978.1:0-12574 GCA_963575145.1 Galago senegalensis | reverse complement strand
CCTGGGCTCTAGCGAGTCTCTGGCCTCCGCCTCCCAAGTAGCTGGGACCACAGGCGCCCGCCACAACGCCCGGCTATTTTTTTGGTTGCAGCCGTCATTGTTGTTTGGCGGTCCGGGCTGGGGATTCGAACCCGCCACCTTAGGTGTACGTGGCTGGCGCCTTAGCCGGTTGAACTATAGGCGCCGAGCCCAGAAGCATATTTCTAAAGGAACATTTATCCTTAGGAGAAAAAAAAAAATTCGAAAAACAGAAAATAAAAGCATCTCTTTTTTTGGTAGCCATTTACAAATAAAAAAACTCTTACTACCAAAATGTGTATGAATTCAGTGATTCCTGGTCTGGGGCTTGGGATGTCTGCTTTAAGATTGGTCTACTAAATATTAGTTATTGAGTGCCAGGCACTGAGCAAGGTGCTTGAAAAGGAAAGAGACATTTAAATTATAAAGAATTTTGTCATGGAAAAACAAACAGGACATAATGACAGTGTTGACCCCTGGAAGGTAAGTAGGACTTTGCCAGACAAAAGGGCACATACCTGTAGACATAAGTATTCTAAGCAAAGGGTAGTTGTTTATGTGGAATATTTAAGGAACTGAGAATAGTTCATTAGCAAGTGATTTTTTGAAGAAATTTGACTGCCTTCTCTAACCATAGATTCCAAGAAAAAATATAGCAAGAGATGAAACTAGAAGGTATTCAGGGTTGCAGGTTTATTCACTTAATACTCAGGGGCCAGAAATACATCATTGTGGACAATAGACATGGTATCTGCTCTCAGGGAACTTAATACTTTAGAGGGGAAACAAATAAAAATAATCAACATAACAATGTCAAATTGTGGTGAAGGCAATGAGGAAAACCTGGTGCTAAGAGAGACTAACAGGAAGAAAGGGGATCGGTGATATCTGAGGAGGTAAGACTTGAAGAAAGAAGGGTTCAGATCCTGAGAACCCCGGTGAAACTTCTTAGGGAGGTGGGGCTTTAGCTTGAGGGTGAACCATATTTAAAGGTTTTAAGCAGAGGAGAGCTGTGATCAGCTTGAATTTTAGACAAATCACTCTGGTTGTATCCAGAATCTGGAGATAAATGAGGCAAGAGGTAGGGAGACCAGTTGAATAGCTTCTCCAATAACATCCTAATACTAGAATAGTTTTGTCACAGTAGTATTAGGCAGGGATAATATTAAAATGCTTCACACCACTTTGGCATGAGCAGTGGCCCATGATAATGGATTCTAGTCTCAGCATGAGAGCAAAATCTGCAGGCCTCTGCTGGGCCAGGCTGGCTGGGGCACGTGCATCCCAGAGGTGGAACCAGAAGGACAGGGGCCTAGGCCCACAGCTCTTTCCATTCAGTATGGAACTATTTCAATATTGTAGCAACATTTGCAGCTGTCCCAGCCTGGGAATTGGGTAGACAGCCAGGGAAAGATTTGGGAGATGACTGGTTATTGGGAATGCAAAGGGAATAGTTAGTGATTAGGCTCTGGTTTCTGCTTGGGCAACCAGGTAAACTCACATATTTATTTAATCAAATTTACTGAGCACTTTACATGGAAGACACCTGAAAGACCTCCAGTGTCAAGTGGGCAATTTGATATATCAGTAAGAAAATGGGGGAAAGATCTGGGCTGAAGAAATAACTCTGGGAGTTTCTAGCATAAAGATGTCATTTGAAGCTACAAAATGGATAAGGTTCCCTAGAGAGAGCAAGGGGGAGAAGCAGTGGAACCAAGGACGGAGCTCTGAGCAACTCTAATGTTTAACATTTGTGAAGAAATGGAGACTCTGAGGGCTAAGGAGCAGGAGTTACTGCTGTGGGAAAGCAACCATTCTTGGCAGGTCTCAGAAGCTAAGAGTGGAGTGTTTCCAGAAAGAGGGAGTGGCTGGCTTGAAAGCTGTGGAGCGATTGAGTAAGAAAGAGCTGACTGGGGTCTCCAAGGGATTTAGCAACATGGAGGTTGTTGGTGACCTTGATAAGGGCAATTTTAGTGGGTACTATGCACAGAGGTCGGATTGTCTAGAGTTGAAGTTAAATGAGAAGTGGAGAAAGAGAGACAGTGAGTACAAAATAACCTTTGGCAGTGAATGTGGGACTTATTTTTTTTTAAGGAAGAGGCTTGAGGAAATTTAATTGCAAATGGGGGAGTCATTAAGGTATTTTGATAGATTCCTGGAGTCGGCAAACTCAGGCTTCTGCCTGTCTTTGTAAAGAAAATTGCATTGGAACACAGCCACTCCCATTCATTCAGGTATTATCTATGGCTGCTTTTGTGCTATGAGGGTATAGTTTAATAGTTGTGACAGAGACCTATGGCTACAAAAGTATTTCCTTTCTGGCCCTTTATAGAAAATGTTTGCCAACCCCTGGCTCGAGCTAAAATATTATATCCCTTGCCCATTTACTTCCTCAAGAACCCAAACCTACACAGATAGACATGCATAAATACATAAACCAAGTAAATGAATCTGTTCCCTGAAACAAACAAACAAAAACAAGTGCTAAGGAAACTCTCTCTAGTCAGTTTACCAATTTACCAACAAAAGACACAAAAGACTTAGCTATTGCTCTCCTGCTGATAATATATATTCATCTGTTGCTGACAATACAAATAATCACATTATAGTAACCGCTACAGGCCTAGTACTGGTACTGAGCCCAGCACATCATAGGTGTCCAATATGTTTTAGTTGAAACAAGGAAGGAAAGGAACTAGGTACTGTCCCAGGGAGCTCTTCTAGATGTGGGTCAGTGGTAGCAGAGGATTCTTCTGGGTAAAAGAGCTTATAAATCCCAGCTGAGGTTTGTGGAGCCTGGAGTAAATCACTTTCCATTAGACTAGAGGTAATTTGGGACGCAAAGGGGATGGGTTGGAGAGATGGGGCTAAAGCTCACGTCCAGGGTAAGCTTGATATGAAACCAAAGTCACAAAGAGGCAGTGTGTAGCTTGGCAGGGGGAAAGGGCCATCTGACAGCTCTTTATTTGCTACGATGCAACAGAAAATAGAGATGAGCTGAATTTACGTACAGTCCAAGCCAACTATCCCTCAGGAGAGGACCAGGAGTTGGTCTGCTGAAAAGTAGGTTAAAGCAACAAGTCAAAAAATTGTATTTTCTACAAACATTTTAAGTGGGAAAAAATGTATGGATCATCAATTGGCCAATCGTTTGACATGGGGCAAGGCCTTTATTTCTCTGAGGACAGGGCATCAGTCTTGAATAAAGCACACCTCTCACACATAAAGATTACAGTGTGGGTTTCCTTAAAGGAGAGTGAGAACTTATAAATGGGAAGTGATCTGAACACAGTATCCTTCTAGATTTTTTTCCCCCTGCAATTTTCTGTGGCTGTATCCTCAGACTTGCCAAGCTTCTGACTTGTTATCATAGAAACAGCTCTTTTCTTTGTATTCCAGTTTCATCTATTTCTACAATATTTAATGAAATCACATCACTATTTGAAATACAAATTTCATAAACAGGTTTAGGAAATAACAGCTTCTTAGAGAGCATACAACTCTCAGTAGCCTGCTAACTTTCTTCTGTGTGCAGGAGAGTGAAGATACACAGGGACAGAGCCAGTGATTCTGGTGAGTGCAGGAAGGGGAGGCAGGTTAAGGTTGTTTTTCCATGAGGGTGGTACAAGCATGTTACAGGCTCCAGCTGGAGCTTCTTGAGTCACTGACAAGTTGCCAGCATGGCCGGGTCCCTTGGATATTGACTTGGGACAGCTGCCCCATCTCACTCTGGGGACCCTGTAGTATTGTGTGTGAGAAAGCACGCATTAAGCACTTGCTTTAGCTTCTTCTGGAATGTAATATGTGGAATAATAAATACGTCCTCCTAACAATACAACTTTCAGAGAATTACAACGGATGTGAAACCAGCCTTACATATCCCAAAGCAGACTGAATTTGTAAGGCACATTAAAATTCTCAAACTGCTAGATCTAAGCAGAGACAGTGAAATCTCAGTAAGTATATTCTGGCAGCAGTCACCTGGTAACTAATGAAGAACACCCAAAATAGTAGGCAGTGATCACTAAACGCTATGAAAGTCAGGAATCAAGCAATGGTTGATACTTTCCAGTGCACTGAGACCGAGGAGCCCCCTATTTTGCAGCAAATGCCCACCCAGATTTCTAATTTATTTTCCTTTGAAATTGTCTTGACAAAAATCAAATCATGCTATTCTTTACTATTGATATTTTGGGAAATTATTTTCAGAACTTTGGAATTAAGGGAAATAAGATTACCCTTTGAGTGTTAACTGTAATATCAAGAATATCAGTCCAGGCGCAGTGGCTCATACCTGTAATCCTAGTACTCTGGGAGGTAGAGTTGGGTGAATTACCTGAGCTCAGGAGTTTGTGACCAGCCTGAACATGAGTGAGACCCCTGTCTCTCCTAAAAATAGAAAAACTAGCTGGGTGTTGTGGCAGGCATCTGTAGTCCCAGCTATTTGGGAGTCTGAGGTAAGAGGATCACTTGAGCCCAGGAGTTTAGGGTTGCTGTGAGCTAGGCTAAGGATGTGGTTCTCTAGCCTGGGTGACAGAATGAGACTCTGTCTAAATAAAAAAAAAATCATCAATCAATATAGATGTCATAAGAAAAGAGAATATAGAGAATATTTCCAATATGAAAACATTTGTAGTATTAAATAGTTTATATTGAGGTAGATGTTGAAGGGGCTTAATAGATCCAAATTACTTCTTTGACAGATTTGTTTATTAAAACCCAGAAAGTCTCAGGGTTGTCTGATCTTTTCTTTTTTCTTTACCACACACTGGAAGAATAAGAATTATCTTGGTTCATGCATTAAATACACAAACACTAATGAAAGCTGATTAACAACAACAAAAAAAGAGGTCTTTTTGTGATATCCAACACCACAGATAAGCAAAACAAGTCCTCACAAAATTAGCATGCAGCTGTGGACCACAGGTTGGACACTCCTGGATGACTTTATTCAAAGATTAGCCAGGTGTGAGCTAATCCAGCCTCCAGTCCACCCCAAGTCTCTCAGGTCCTAGTCTAAGGTTCTTATTATGATACCTTCCTTCTACGTGAAATTTTCTGATAAGGTGAGGACACGCCATCCTTAGGGATCTGGTTACTGCAGTTAAGTAATAAATTACCCATAACTCAATGAAATAAAACAACCATTTATGATGCTCACTGGACCTGTGCTGCACAGATTCGGAGAGGGCACTGTGGGGATGGTTTGGCTTTGTTCCAAATCTTGGAGCCTGAGTCATCTTCACTCACTGTGGCTACTGCTGGGATTTCAACTGGGGCTGTAGGCCAGAACACCTACAAGTATCTCTCCTTGTAGCTTCACATCATGGTGGCTTTCAAGGGTAAGCATCACAAGAGAAAAAGTCAGACAAGGCCATGTTGCCATTTCTGACCCATCTCTGAAGTCGTGCAGCATGCCTGCTACTCTGTTCTTTTTCGGTTGAGGCAGTCTAAAGGTCCACCCTAATTCAAGGGGAGGACTTCACCTCTTGATGGAAAATGGGAAGTCCCTGGAAGAGCACATAGGACCAGAAATATTGCTGTGACTACTTTTAGAAATAATAATCTGCTACAATTAGAATTAAAGCTTTTATTTTCAAGAAGAAAACTGGAGGGAGAAAACAGGCAGGAGAAAAACAACTAACAAATCATACCTGAAGGCTGAATGTGCCTGCTCCCATTTCTCTCTCTCTGGGGAACTTTGCAATCTGTGCTTACTGCAAATTGAATAGAAATCAAGCACTTTACTCAGCGTGATTGGAGCTTTTATTTCATTTAACTGTCTAGTTTGGTGTGTTGGAAAGTATGTTTATAGGATATCTTCCTAGCATAAAAATCCTTCACAATGAGGGAAAAGGGAGAAATTATTTTAATTGAAGAAGTTATTTTTTAAAAATAGACCATGTACTAGACTGTAAAGTAAACATCAATAAATCTTTTAAAACACAAAGTGCAAAGGCATATTCTCTGACCACAGAACAATAAAACTACAAATTAGGAACAAACATTGAAACAAAAATTTCCCACCCACTTGGAAATTTAAAAATACACTTCTATGTATCTCCTGGGCATAGAGAGATAAATATGATTGCAATTATAGGACATGTAGAAAATAAAACTGAAAACACTAGAAATCAGAAGTCATGGGATATGGCGAAAGGTAGAGTTAAGAGGCATATAGTCCAACAAGCAATGAATAATGACGCTCCCCAACAGCAGCTATGGCTGACATTCCACGGGTCGGGCCCTGGTCTCGGAGCTCTGCATGTGTCAATTCATTTAATCCTCACATTGACCTGTAGATAGATGATTACATTCATTCTCATTTGACTGACTGGGACATTGAGGCACAGAAGTGAGGAGTGATTTAAACAAGATCATGCAACTAGCCCCGCTCATGCCAAGCAGTGTCAGGCATTGGGTGGTTACAACAGTGACCCAGACAGGCAAAGGCCATGCTCTCTTACAGTGCCTCACAGCTGCCAGGCAGAAGTAAGCATTCTGACTCTGCAGTAGGCCTCCACTGATATGGGGATGGAGAGGTGGCCTCATTACCACTGGGTCATGGTGAAAGTCCTGAGTCTCCGCAGGCATCCTCTGATGGGACCAGTGAGGAGTGGGGATAGATGTCCAGGCTCCGTATGTGGTCTGTCCTGGCACTGGGGAAGGTGAAGGGGATGCATGTCATTACTGTGTGGCCGGGCTGAGCATCCCAGCTCCCTACTCAACATTCTCTGACAGCACTTTGGTGGGTGGGTTGTGGTTCCTTAGCCTAAGTGGAGGGTTTAAGTCTGACATGGATAGAAATGGGGCCACATTTTTTCTCTGTGGTTTTTAGCTGGAGTGGAGTTTCTTCTAAGTTTTCTCTTTTGCTATATTGACCTTTTCTTGGTTCTTTGGCTAGACAGATCAGGCCGTAGGTGAAGTTTTCATTTTTTGTCTGTGCCTGCTGGCGTTTGCAGGCTACCAGCTCATTCAGCTCAAAGTCTGGGATATACAGGGCAAACAAACAAACAAAAAGCACAGGGAACTAATCACTGTGTTGTTCCTCAGGTCCTTAGCTGGTCTGCCTTCTCTCCATCTTTCAATGTTTTAAATATTTCTTTTACATGTAATTCTGTTCTTTTTAAAATTTTACTTAGCTGAAGGGAAAAGTATGTCTAGTCTGTCTTCCCAGAAGCAGAAGTCTCTAGGACTTGTTTTTTTTTTTTTTTTAAATCCTAGCATGTGACCATTCTCAGAGTAGGAAGAGAAACAGAATGACAGAGAATCATTTCTAATGATGGGTAAGGGGGAAAAAATGGGTGTGATCCAGACACCAGTGGGCAGTTTATTTGAAGCACAGAGGGAAAGCTGAGAAAGTATATTACGAATTTAGGGAGTTTGATGGATAAGGTGGTAGGTGGAGGGGGAAACTCCCTACTGTTGGATTCTAATGTCTCAATGAAATGAGAAGGGAATTCATCTGCTGAGAAACGAGAGAGTCACGGAAGCCGGGACTTACAGAGAGAAGAGGGTGTGAATTGTTTGCTTTGAAGGGAGGTAGAGTGACCTGATTGGGGAAATGTGGTAGGATTGCTGAGCAAATGCAGCCACAGACACTTAGAAGGAAACCAGTCAGCATAGTTGTTTGTCTCCCTCTTGAACTAGGTACAAAGTAGGTGATTTGAATTTAATCAGTAATTGTTGCCGGATTAGATATTAGAAGGGAAAAGGAATAAGGATGTGGAGGGTGCATGCAATGGAGTGATTATGATGATGGAATACAGAATAAGTATCACAGCATGGCACACCACCAGAAGGAGTTATTTACATTATATTTTGCAACACAGTAATCCTGCGTAGATTCAAATCTGGACAAGGATGAATTTGAGAAGATAGTGAACCTTTGGGGGTGATTAAATTGGCAATCCTAATGGGGTTAAAAAATTGATAAAGTGGAACTGATAAATTAACGGTGCTCAAAGACAGGAGGTAATAGCCATAGAGTAGATACTTGAAATTGAGATGTAGAAGGAGAAACAGACATTGGGAATAAAAAGTTCAAGGGCACGATATAGGAGAGGATAGCTGAAGTAGGGTGGATAAAAGACTATTCATTGTCAAACCAGATACCCTGCCAGCCCTCCCCCTGAAGATAATAAAAATTATGAATAAAATATAGAAATATATATATTTTAAATGAATCAATAAACTGGTAATAAAGTAAGGCTAAAATGACTTCAAAGCAAAGCCTTAGGGACCAGCGAGATAACTGAGGAGGCACAGGATGCTGGCTTCTAGCTACACTGGGGACTTTTTCATAGATTCATGGAATCCTGACTTCCACTTTTTATAGCCTTATGAGATATGGACAAAGCCCAGGCCAGCCCAAAGAAAGTAGTCCAAAAGATAACATTCTATGTAAAGCTTGAAAGGGTATACTAGAAATAAAATTGCCCCCACAGCAAACAAGGAAATTTGCTTATCTTAAAATTTGGCACTGGGTAAAAGGGAAGAGAAATCTTTGCTGAAAGTTTATAAGTATAAGGCAGCTCTTATGAATGAGTTTTGCTGCCTGAGTTTCACTACCTGGGTGGTCTGGAAAAACTTAAAGCTGAGAATTTAGTTAAAAGTGGCCTTCCTTCAGTAGTACCCATGGGCATCTGGCAGAAACAAATGCAAATCCTCTCTAAGCGAACTCTCTTCAATCTAGGCTTCAAAGAATTCCCACAGAAATATGAATCCACAGTTAAAAAACAAAAGCACCTTAAGTGACACCCATATAAAGAATGAGCAACTGAATATTACTCACAAAAACCCTTAGTCAGGTACTGGAAATATCAGATGGTGGAAAGTTTCATATAATTTATAAGGATTAAATAAGCAGAAACTAGGGAGTCATTTGCAGATGAGTTTTTTTAACATAGAAAATATAAAAGAGTCTATATATAGATTAGAATGAAGACTTTTTAACAAAAATGGTACTTACAAGGTGAATATATTAAAAATGCGTTTCTATAGACTATGCAACAAGTAGTTAGAATGTATAATTAAAAATAGATGTCATTAACAAAAATGTTATGTACTTAGGGATAAATTTAACAAAATGCGTATAAGACCTGTACACAAGAAATCATAAAATTATTGACAGAAATTAAAGGAGACCTACATAAATGGAAATGTTATGTAGTTAGGAATAGTTCTCCTGGGGAAAGAGAACAAGAGCTGAGTCCCCAGGCTGCCATATTTGTGCCATCCACCTTAATTTTGTCCCAAGCGATTGCTCATACCTGGGGAAGAGGGGTCACTGTACCATTCTAACAGTCAGAAACTTAGTGGCCCTGCAAAAGGATACAGAAGACTCTCTAGCCTAACAACAGGTAGGATAGAATCTTGAAGATGACCTAAAACAACCTTAAGACGAATTATCATATCATGTGCTCTACCCACCCCTCCCCATGGGTTCTCAGAGAGGCTAATGGGAAGTCTGCCTGCACAGTAAGTCTCTGATTCCAAGGTGCCCTCTGAACCACGAGGTAGGCCTGACCCAGGTGTAAACCATAATATAAGCAATGTCCTTTTCTTTTTTATTTTTATTTTTTGAAATTAACTAATCAATGTATTTTTTGAGACAGAGTCTCACTCTGTTGCCCCAGGCTAGAGTGCCATCATAGCTCACAGCAACCTCAAACTCCTGGGTTCAGGTAATCCTCTTGCCTCAGCCTCCCAAGTAGCTGTCATTAAAAGTATGTACCCTCATGCTCAGCTAACTTTTCTTTTCTTTTTTTTTTTTTTTGAGACGGAGCCTCAAACTGTCCCCCTGGGTAGAGTGCCATGGCATTACAGCTCACAGCAACCTCCAACTCCTGGGCTCAAGCGAGTCTCCTGCCTCCGCCTCCCAAGTAGCTGGGACCACAGGCACCCGCCACAATGCCCGTCTATTTTTTTTTTTTTTTTTGGTTGCAGCCGTCATTGTTGTTTGGCGGGTCCGGGCTGGGGATTCGAACCTGCCACCTTAGGTGTACGTGGCTGGCGCCTTAGCTGGTTGAGCTATAGGGGCCGAGCCATTAAATATAATTTATTGATTTATCTATGTGAAACCTAGGACATTTTATTTATGAGTATAACCAATTTTTTCCTTCTTTAAATATGATATCATTATGTTTTTTAATTTTTAGAACTAAATTGTTTCCACTTTCACTTGGCATTTATTAATAAAGTCTTTAAAATATATTTAGTGTTGTATTTCATCTCTATTAGAAAAACAGCAATTTGAATATCATTAATAATGTTTTCTAGTTCCCATGGAAAAAATGACCTACTTTTTAGAATATTATGTAAAACTTGAAAAGCTTTTGGAATAGTCTGACCCATGCAGGAGCAGACATTTGCTTGGAATGGATTGTTCTTGGGAAGTACTCTTTCACCTCTGAATGCCTTTCTAGGAGCATGCTCTCTCTGGGCCATGTCATTGTACTGAATACGGTACCATTCACTGGTATCGTATGCCTGGCATGTAGAGGAAGAAAAAATTTCTAAAGCATATCTTGCATATAACTGTTTACTGTGAGCTGAGGAGCGAAGTGGCTAAATAAGTGGTCAAACCTCACTTGAATGGATAAATGAGACAAATTTACATTTGTCATTAATTTATTTAGATAATTTTTCTAAGAATTTTATTTCCTGGTTTAGTATACATCATAAGATCAAAAGTATCAAATAAATTATTTGTTGATTTTCTTAACAGGTTTGATTGAATTCTACTTAGTAGTTGGGTGTCGAATGTTTTTGCTTTGTACAAAGCACTGTGCTAACTGCTACAGGTTTAATGAGAAAAAAGACCTACTTCTTACCCTTTAGGGTAGAAGATACATGAATAAATACTTCATACTATAATAAAGGTACAAAGTACTGTATTACTGGGAGAATGGGACAAGAAGAGTTTTATCTTGAGAAGGCATAACTGGAGAAATTTCTTAAGAGAGCATATTTGAGCTATATAGCTAAAGACAGACATAACTCTGACGGCTGATGGTAAGGGGATGGAGGGAATAGTATTCCAGGGGAAGGGCAGGCCAGAATGATATGTTTATGCAATGTCTGAGAGGTGACAGTGTGGGAGGCATATTTAGAAAGTGGTGAATAAAATGATATTAGAGTAAAAATTAGTAAGGGTCAAATTGTGGAGGAATTTGATAGAGGGATTTTGAACAAAATATTTAACTCAACAGCAAATATTTATCAGAAGCATACTATGTACCTGGCATTGTGCAAGGTACCAAGAATGCAAGAGTGAATAAAGCTGTTTCCTTAACCCTAGAAGCTTATAGTCTAGGGAGTGAAATATTCACAACTGTATTTCAGAACTGTAATTGGTGTCTATATATGATAGATTGGAGTGGGGAAAAAGTAGAAACAGAAATTAGTCAGGAAACTACTTTAAAAGCCAAGTGAGAGTCAATAAACGTCTGAATTTCGGGCTACAGCAGACATAGTAGCAAGAAAGATATATTATAGAGACACTGCAGACTTAGATTTAGCTACTAATTATATTAGATTAGTAATGCCATAAACTAAGCCCGGGAAAGGAGGAGGGGTGGTGTTTTGGACAGGTAGAGTTTAAGGTTCTCAAGGGAGATTCATGTGGAGATTTCTAGTATATAGGTGCAAACCTTAAGAAATGTCAGGAAACATTTAAGAATTATACTCAGAAATGAAAGCTGTGGAAGTATCTGAGTTGATAAAGAATATAAAGTGATAACAGCAGAATGCTGAGCCCTGAACTTGGACAAATGTCTTAATTTCAGAGCAGGACATTTTAAAATAGGGCCAAGCTTACAATTGTCAAAATGTGGAAACCAACCCAGGAAGGGATTAACAAGCTGTGGTATATGGGTATATATATACCATGGAATACTATTCAGCCATTAAAAATTATTCTCCAAATTCATTTACAAAAATTATTCTTGTAAAGCATCACAAGAATGGTGAAGCATTAAGAATCTTATATACTCAATTTTGATATGACAATCAATGACCTAGTACATGATGGGGTGGTGGGGAAAGGGAAGAGCAGAGAGAGGAAAGGTAGGAGGGGGATGGGGGGGTCAGGGAGTGTGACACACCTTTTGGGGGTGGGACACAATTATAAGAGGGACTTTACAATAAAAATAAGTAAAATAAAACAAAATGGGGGAATGCAAAGAGACTGATTAAAGATCACCAATATATTACCTTACTCATATGCCATAAAATTTCCATATTATACCAGACAAAGACTTATTATATCTTTCACAATGAACAATTTTGATCAAAAAATTTATTTTTATTCATATACTACCATATTTTTAAAAATCTACATAGTACTAAAGAGATAAAATATGGGCTCAGCGCCTATAGCTCAATGGGCTAAGGCGCCAGCCATGTACACCCAAGGTGGCGGGTTCGAATCCCCAGCCCGGACCCGCCAAACAACAATGACGGCTGCAACCAAAAAATAGCTGGGCGTTGTGGCGGGCGCCTGTGGTCCCAGCTACTTGGGAGGCGGAGGCAAGAGACTCGCTTGAGCCCAGGA